>ML777226.1:1331040-1374307 GCA_009831015.1 Picea engelmannii | reverse complement strand
GAATATGTCCCTTTCCCATAATGATGATGTCATCTTATTACATGATTCCTTGATCACATGTATAGACTAGGTATTGAATATATTAATGTCTTTGCTGTGATTGGTTTGTGTTGTTGTGATTGAACGACACAAGAGAATCAGAGAAGAGCAAGGAACAAAAGAGATTAAAGGAGAGCGTTTATAAGGTATGAACACCATCCATTTCTCTTAGTTCGTTCAATAGTTAGATCTAAGGAAAGAGTAGTATTCTGTTACGGTTTGTTCCAGATCCAGGTGGATCTGGGGAGATTGGTCTGTGTCCGCACTCATGAATTTATCCATAAACATGGTGAGAGACCAAAGTGAGGATCTTTGGTGAGATTCCAAGATCAATAGACTCTTGGTGAGATACCAATAGCAAGGGACCTTTGGTGAGATTCCAAGGTTGAGGATCTTTGGTGAGATTCCAAGATCATATATAGCAAAGAAGTAATTTTTATAGTTAGAGTGTAGGAGAAAATAAGGACTTTTGCTTACACTAGAGTGAGGAGATCTAACTGGTTGGGTGAAAAGATTTAATCCAAGTATTGATGAGAGGGTTGGATCATAAAGGATTGTGATTCAAGATCTTGATAGGTGGAAAAGTAATTTCATCTATAGGTCATACAGGTCAAGGAGGAGAGAGAGTAGAAGCATCCACGGGTGGGTTTCAAAGGACATAGATCATAGGAAAGCAGAGCATCATACATAAGTGGTCATAAAGGATTTCTATACACATATATGTTTCATAATGGAGACAATCGTGGATATCCATGGGTCACATAAAGGAAATTCACGGATGTCCACGGGTCACCGAAGGACAAGTCACATATATATTGGAAAATGTGTTGGTAAAGGGTCGTACAATAACACATGCATTTCCAAGTTTATCTACAGTGTATAATTCTCTCAGTGGGCCACTTTCCCTATTACGAGAGCCCTGATTTGACCTTAATAAAAGCATCATTGGACTAGTTTTCCCTCTGGATTTTTTCTAGGGGTTTACCCAAAATATTGGTGTTGTCATGTGCTTGATTTGGTTTCCTTGTTTATGCTTCTGCTACATGTTTATTTTATTACTTGGCTATTATTTTAGTGGATAAAGTGATTTTATTTGAGCTAACTATCGGGTGTTGAGTACAGTGGTAAAAATATCAACATGGTATTAGTGCATACCAAGGGTTGAGTCGACTCAGGATTATTTTATCAATAGTTACGCCAATTTGATCTACTTGTATTGGGATTTGGACAAGTAAAAATTGTGCGATAACATTTTTGGCACTATTTTCGGGGAGAATCAAGTCAGTTTTCCTCAACGACACATATTTGGTGAGATTTTTCCGAAGCCCTTATCAAACATCATTATCCATGGCTCCTCCGATATAAGATCTGAGAGACATTTTCGGACCCTTGGACATAAGTGAAATCCCGGGATAACCCCGACCAATGATTTCTGAGTACAGTATAAACTATATAAATTGGGTGCCCAAGTTTTTTGGTAATGAGGAGACTACCATCGAAGAACATATAAGTTTTGGGCCTTCTTTCAATTGGATCCCATGGATGACGAAGATGAATATATTTTCACTCACTCTTCACAATGTTGCTAAAAAATGGTATGATCTAGTCTCCTTGATAAAAGCATCAAGACCATGGAACAATTTGAAGAAACCTTCCTGAAAAAATGGAGCACCGGATAAGGCCCTAACACATTGTTCCAAAAACCCAATCGTATAAGAAGGAAATATATTTGTGAATAAGGTTACCCATCCCTTAGAAAAGATAAAGAGTTATCCCATGATTCTATTGAAGACAACACATATTTGATTGAAGAATGAGAGCCTGGAGAGGTGAGTCATGAGGATGAAGTGATGATGTGTTCTCCTCCATTTGATGAAGTCATCCAAGATTCCACTCCTCCTACAAAAGAAAAAGAGAATACAGTAAGTCATTTCCATTTCCATGATTTTGATGATACTCTATTCTATGATTTAGAAAGTGAATAAGTGTTAGAGAAACCCTCGGATGTACTAGACCCTTCATTTTATGACAAAGGTAATGATGTGATTGATAATATTTTTGAGTTTATACATGTTGGGAGATGTAAGTGGGACGTGATTTGTTATGATGGAGATCCCATTTACAACATTGAAGGTCATTTTCAATTTTTTCCTTTACAACAACCATGTGTAACTACTAGTAATTCAGATCTCTAGCAACACGAAGATGACATGATCACATATTTGTTCCAACCACTCAAGGATGACTTACCACAAAATTCTCATGATGATTACTGGTCATACCTTGAGGATTTTGATACATTTCCCTTTGAGCACTTGGATTTAATTTACAAAGAGAATTTTCAACCACCATTGTGCACTAATTTTGATGAGGTAAAGGACAGGGTTTTCCCAGGACATGAGCTTCATGATAAGACTTTCCAACCTTCCTTTTTTCCTTCATCTCAATATGTCACTAAATAAGCAACTGGGAAACATGTTCCTTGTCTCAATATCTCACTATGGAAAATATTTTTCTTAGAATTTAAGGGTAGGTTGAATGTTTTAAGAAGAAGCTTTATATATCAGTCTTTCAACTTTTCCCTAAGAAGTTGTTAGTCATCCTCTAGATTCTTGTTCATCCCTTCTGAGGCCTCAGGAAGTGATAAGATCCAGATTAGTCAATCTTTAGAGTCTCTAAGTCATCCTATATAATATTCACCCTTTCACGACCCTTTTCAGATATGAACTGAGCATTCTTGTGGATATGTGACTTGGCATGATTTTGTCCCTCCATCCCACATCCATGAGTCATATTTTATGATTTACTATGATATAATGACTCCTTTAACTTAGGTTATTTTTGTACTTGAATTGTATTTATGTTGGTTTATAATGAAGAACAAAGGTAGGTGTCTTGATACAATGCTAGCATGGTTGTACTGGTTATATGATTATACCTAACATTCCTTACTAACATAGATTTGAGTAGGTAAGTTAGGAATTTGCATCTTTCATTTCATTGTATATACGTTGCATACTGCATATCATGGTAGTATAATTTTCATCTAGCTTAGATTCATTTGCATACATGTTTATGATTTATATTTTCCTTTCTTTGTGTATTTCATCATTTCTATGGAATACCTATATGTTTTCATTGACAAGTTAGAACGGAAATTATTTTCAAAATTTGCTTTTGGATTTTGATCATTTTCATAAGAACTAGGGGTGATAGCACCACCCTAGGTACTCTAATGATTTTTCTTGAGTGTGAAGGAAAAAGTCATACCAGAGATGTTGAGGTTCTCATGTGCTCTATAGTGAGCAAATGCCCCAAGTAGGAGCTTGATGTTACTCCCCTCAGAATAGGGGTAACTAGGGAGATCATGTCTTGAGGCCCACAGGTAGAAGACATGGAATTCCGAGAGCCATATTGACTAGCATATCCCCAAAGGTACCCTCCTATTCATTGATGAATCACCATACATCAACAAAAACAAAGAAACATCCATCGCATCGACCTGGCCCCAGAGGAAAACAAGTCTTGCTTCATGAGGTAATAATTTTGGTTTCATGGTAAGTGTCACTCTAATAATTGAAGCATTTGAATATGTTGCAAATAATTCTTTCTTAATTATAGAACGTTTGCTTGGAAATTATACTTTTTTCTTTATTTAACCTTGTTGGGTGTCATTTTGTCCTAGTAAGTTGGCCACCCTCGGGAACAGGGTGCTACTGGGGGGATCCTTGAAAAGTCATAGTACCATTCCTGATCATACTTGTCACTTTCCATACGTCTTTATTCTCATGTCTTTATATTTTGGTATTTTTGGGCGCACTGAACCAAGAAGGGATTGTACCTCATTTCATGGGAAGAAGGGGCTAAAGACACAGAGGGAAATGTAGCTAAAAAAAGACAAAATACAATCATGAACCTTACAAACTCTCTCCCAGGGATCTCAATAAAAATGAAATTCTTCTCACAAGAAAAATAAGGGACTTGTAAAATGAATAACTAATTAATTCATCATGCCAAACATGGTACACCGTATGTGGGCTATGCATTTCCTTTTTGTTGCCCCTTATTGTCTTCAACCTGGGAAAGAAAGATCAAGTGTAACCAAGGTAGAGAATGTGTGGGATTTGTTTTTATTTCTTATTTTATTTCCCCTCCACGTGTCTTCAAATTGGAAACACTTTAATAAATTAATGGAAAATGGGATTGGAAAAATGTTGCATCACGAACGAAGGGAAACACACCCTCTACAAAGGCACCCATAAATGAGACAATACAAACCCTTGTATGTCATAAAACCCATGACCAGAAGTCTTACCCCACTCGATCTCATACTCATGCATGGATTAGATAGGTTTTTCATGGGATACACCTTTAAATTGGGGATTGATTGGACCAATAAGATGCATTGACACCCCTCCCACACCTAAATTTGAATAATTGTATAAGATCTTTGAGAATTTGTTTAGTTTCAAAAGGGGGGTTTGATGCACATGTTTGGGTGGTTATATTATTATACATGGCTTACTTGGCATGATTCTTGTGACTTATGGACCCTTTGATGACATATCTATTTTTCTTTGCAGGACCTTTCTTGGTGGACAAGTATTCATGAGGAGATGAATTATTTAGACCTTCATGAGGGATTTGGAGCCCAAGGATAGATGAAAATACCCCATGTCTAGGGAAACATTGTGATCATCATTTGCACAATGAATAAAGAGGTATTTTCCTTTGGAGGCAATCTGGCATGGCTTGGAGACTAGCTCCCATCCCTCTCCACTTGGACTCTAGCCTTTGGAGGATTGTACATCATCCTTATAGCCCATGATGTCACTAGTGATTGATGTAGATGATGGAGGAGGCTTTTGATGTGACATTTGGAACTTGGTTAGATGATGGGTGGCCTTTGAAGGCCCAACATTTCACTCTCCAACCATTACATCACCTTGTGGGAGCTTAACGTCACCTTAGAAGGGATGACATCACCCTTTTTAGGGTTATTCTATGTGAATTCTGGATTTTGTAATTATAAAGGAAATTTTTTAAGGTCGGCCTTTATTTTATTATGTACTAATTGTTATTGCGATGTCTTATATAAATAAAGATGTAGACATTTCATTTTTGAACATAACACTTCCTCACAAGAGGGGGTAGGAATGAAATTTTCTCCCTAGTGGCATTATTTGTCTCTTTTACTAGTGCAAACCACTTGGATTACTTTCTTTGGATGCTTCTTCATGATGTTTGGTGGAAATTTCTGCAACTAGGTGTTTTATGCTTGATTATTCTTGGTGAAGTAAGTAAAATATGCAAAAAAAAAATCATGTTTGAATGCTTACGGTAAATTTTACTTTTTCATGTTGAATGTTATTATATTTCTTTCTTAAACCCTAGGAGAGGGACATAAAGTTCTTCTTCCTCTCTCTATCTCTTTCCACTTATTAAATTGTCACGAGAATCTTGTCTAGATTAGGCTCCTAAATCCCTAAAGTTCTAGCACTTTAAGAGTCCTATTCTTGTGGTTTTTTGCAAATATATTTCAAGTTTCCAAGGAGAAGAGGAATTTGCTAGAGCCCAAAAGAGATTTCACTCTAGCCAAAATTCCATCTTTGAGATTCAAAGCTTGGGGCCTTGTAGTGCCAAAACCTAAAGACTTTTTCTCTCCATCCTTAGAAAATATTATCATTTATTTCTCCAAGTGTTTGTTCCTGTTGTAAATGACTCCATAGCCAAAAAGGAACTTGTCTACTTGATCTATCTTGTGAAGGAATTGACCAAACTACTCTTACATTCTACTCTATAAAGCTTCTACTAACTTTTGCTAACCCTAGCTTAGTTAAATTCACCAACTAACTTACTATTGTAGAAAATATTTTCTAGAACGATCTAATTTTATTCATTTTGTTGCATACAATAACTTAACATTAACATAAACTACTCAAAAATTGCTTGGAATAAGTGCTAATTGATCTATTGGATAAATGTTGATTTTTCACCGTCTTTTCATGCAATTCTGATATATAATTCTTGTGGTTGTTACAAATTACTATCGTTTGTTTTAATTGTCATCTAACTACAAGTTTTCTTCAGCCATCATACATTTACATTTTTTTATTGTCTTTTGAGGTCTTAATATCATTTTGGTACTTGGAAATTGCTATATATATGCTATATTGTTCTTGTTCCTCGCAAGTACACAAACTCTTCCATTGCCTCAATTTCACAAACATAGACCTTTGACTTGGGTAAATAGTGAGAGGGGGGTAATTTCTTGGCCATGTATTTATCTTTCCTACCCCTTTAGGTTACTGGGGATGCCTCCCCTAGATTGGACCTCATCCATCCCTAAAAGAGGGAATTACCCATCAAGGTGACAATGATGGGTTATCATGTTGTTATGCCAATTTAATCTACATATTGTGTGATAACATAACCATAGACCATTAGAGATTTATTTTAGACAAACTGATGCCTCATTGAATTGGCCAACCCCCGACCATCGACCATCAATTATTCTTGTTTCCGACCAAATAATTCGCCAATCTTGTCAACTCGACCATCACCCATCAATGATTTTCCTTTGACCAACTCCAATGCATAGAAAATTTTTGACCAATATTTGATTAATTTGGGTTGTCAATCTATTATTCAAACGGATATTGATTGTTGATCGAATCCAACTTTCCAACAACTGAAATGAATCTATACCATCGATCTATTTCATTTTCTCGACCTTCAAAAATGAATCTTAATTGTTGATCTATGGAACCTTCTAAATGGATGAAACCTTATAAATTTTTAAATTTATTAGAATGAATTTGGGTCTTTGACCGTGAGATCAAACGTGATCTCGGTCGTCGATTCACCAAACTCCATGCAACTCTACAATGACCACTAAAACATGAAATTCGACCATTCCAATTCGAATTTAACTCTACAACTCTGTATATCGATTCTATTAAACCTTTATTTGATGGCTATGAGGAAAATCCAACCTGAATTCGCTCATGAATTTGTGATTTTGCTATGTTTTTCTTCGTTTTCCCCCAAAATTCATCATAGATAAAATTTGTAACATGGAATTGCCAATTTGCACCCATCTTGGCCCATACAAGCCCGATGTTTGAACTAAACACTCTGATACCATAATGTAATGTCCCCCAACCCATATGAGGTCCATTACATGTGAAAAAACTCATAAAATAAAATTTATCATACCTAATTAATTTCCTATAGCTTTCAAATACTTAAAACCATATTTAGATATTGTTTGTTACCATTAATTGAATGCATCTACAACATTATAAAATAGACATGAAATGGAACTAATAAAATCGATTAAAACAACATATAAATAAATCTTATACACAAGGTTCATGCACAACAATTTAACTCATACTTACAACATATGAACATATAAAACACTTATCTTTTAACTATTTTGTGCAACTAGTTGCTTGAGACATACATTATAGACTTTTTGTTCCAAATATCAACAACAATTCACCCCCGATCTAAGGCTAGTAATCCAAAAAATAGGGTGGTCTCTCACTATCTAGTCACAACTCAGAAAATCCCACAACCCACTGATATTCTCCTACAACTATCCCGATTTTCCACCAACTCTCTTCCACTTGACTTGCCCAACCCAAGGAATGTACCCCTTCATTGATATCAGTCCCTTAGGCATCCCATTCATTTATCAGGGTAACTCTGGGATAGGTAACCAAGAATATCTCAGCTGGGAAACTCAAAGGAACTCACTACCAAGAAAACTACCAACAACATCAACAAACACTTTTTGTTATAGTGAAAATCACACATGAGTTCACTCTTTAGTCCTAAGAACCTGGCTCTTCAGTCTTTATTAGTTTTAAACCTGTGAAGTAAAGCAATGCATATAGATTCTTAAGAAAAATAGAAATTAATCAATGACTCATACACATAGTACACAAAGATTTACGATGGAAACCTTTAACTGAGATAAAACCATCCTTCCTTGGTAGAAAACCTCTCAACTCTTCATTATATTAATTTCACCATTTTCAATACAATATATACAAAATTTCAGGTATTCCGCAGCTACCAAAACCCTAATCCCTTAATCCAGGATTAATTTAGAAAACTGCTAAAAATAGAAAAAAAAATGATAAAATAAAAAAATCCATCAAACACAGTCATCAAATATGACACACTCCCCCATACACATGAAAAGAATATAACACCTATCCAACATTCTCCCACTTTTTTTTTTTTTTTTTCATACTGGGGGTTAGATGATTACATATTAAAAAATCTAGGGCGTCAGTGCCCATTGTTTCTCTACACCATGAGAACTTCTCAGAGCTCATCAACTTTATCAATGAATATGCAACATTCTTCAAAGTGTCAATCTTCTCCAACAACACCTTCTTATCTTCAACCATGTCGTTCAAAAAGTGATACTGAACATCAATATGTTTTGTCTTTGAATGATAAGTTGGGTTCTTTTCCAGGAAGATTTCACTCTGATTATCACAATCTAACCTTACTTCTTGTTGTACCAACTTAATACACAAACAAAATATCTGTAACCATATTGCTTGCTTGATTGCATGAGTGGTTGCCATGTATTCAAATTTTGTAGTTGAGAATGCCACTACAACCTGTCTTTTTCTCATCCAACTGATTTATCCTCCAAATAGGTTAAACACATACCCACTTGTAGATATTCTGTGATCCAAATATCTGGCCTAGTCTGCATAAAAAAACCCATGTATGTCCAACACTCTGTCCAATCTCAGTCTTCCTTGGTAGCACAATCCATAACTAGAAGTGCCACACAAATACCTAAAAACCCTCTTTACTATTTTATAATGCTCCTTCCTTGGTTTTGACATATACATTCTCAAAACTCCCACTGCATGTGCAATGTCCGGTCTAGTACATACCATTGCATACATCAAGCTGCCAACCACACTAGCATATGGAACATGGGACATGTCCTCTTCCTCTTTCTGTGTAATCAGACACTAATCTGCAAATAATTTTACATCTATAGGAATAAGAACCTTGACCGATTTACTTTCTTGCATGTTAAACCTTTGCAATATAGTCTCAACACATTTTCTTTGATTCAACACGAGTTTCATGTTTGCACGATCTCTTTTAATCTCCATTCCCAGAATGAATTTAGCAACACTGAGATCCTTCATGTCAAATTTGGAGTATAGTTGTGATTTCACCTCCTTGATAACATCCATGTTATTTCCTACTAGCAACATGCCATCTACATACAACACTACATAAATGAAGTGATTACCAACCTGCTTGGAATATACACAGTGATCGACCTTGCTTCTCACAAATCCTATTACAAGGATGTATGTATCAAACTTGTGTTACCACATCCTAGGTTATTGCTTCAAACCATATATTTACTTCTTTAGCTTACATACCAACTCTTTCTTTCCCTTCATTGCAAAGCCTTCTGGATGCTTCATGTAGATTTCTTCTTCCAGATCCACATGTAGGAATGTTTTCTATACATCCACCTATTCTACTTAAAAATAAAAAGAAACAACAATAGATAAAATAAATCTAATAGAAGTTAAATTGGAAACAAGAGAAAAAATTTCACCAAAGTCAATTCCCTCTACCCAGTAATAACATTTTACTACTAACCGAGCTTTGTATTTCTCCACTTTTCCTTCTGCATTCAAATTTTTCTTAAACACCCATTTGTTTCCAATGGCCTTTCTTCCAGTTGAAAACTCAACTAGATCCCATGCCTCATTCTTATCCAAGGCATCCATCTCTTCAACCATGGCCTTCTTCCAGAGTTTACTATCCTCTGAATTCACTACTTCCCTGACAGTTTTGGGATCATCATTAGTAATAGATAAATCAAAATTAGCACAAAAATAAGGTGGAATATACCTTTATGGTTTCCTTCTTTCCCTCATTTATCTCCTCAATATTGGAGTATGAGGTTATTCTTATTCTGATTCATCTTCTTTCGTTGATTCATATTTCACATCATCCAACTCAAACTCTATTTTCTCAATTTATCCTTGCATTGGTAGGACTTCTTGTTTGGGAACATCTTTAACCTCTCTAGAAACAATATCCCAACTGTAAACAATATTCTTAGTTTCTGGGTTCCAAATCTTATAACCTTTCATACCATCTTTATAACCAATAAAGATACACTTTTCAACTTTATTATCCAACTTACTCATATTTTCATTTGGAACATGTACATAAGCATCACAACCAAACACTTTGAGATGTTCAAGAGAGGGTTTCTTACCAGTCCATACCTCATGCATAGTTTTTTCCACCAACATCGATGATGGTGATCTATTTACCAGGTAACATGCAATACCCACTACCTCTTCCCAAAATTCATGTCCTAACCCATCACCACTAAGCATGCTCCTTTCTTTTTCCATCAACGTCATCTTCATCCTTTTTGCAACCCCATTTTGTTGAGGTTTGTATGGAGTAGTCTTTTGCCTTGCTATACCACACTTGTTACAAAACTCTTCAATTTCATTCCCATAGAATTCTCCACCATTATTTTTCCTCAACACCTTTATTTTCTTCTCTGTCTAATTTTCTACCAGAGCCTTAAACTCTTTAAATTTATCAAATACCTTATATTTATTCCTAAGGAAATAAATCCATGTGTTCCTTGAGAAATCATCTATGAATGAAACATAATACACATATTTATCTATTGATGGAATAGGCATAGGTACAAACACATCATTATGTATCAAATCTAAGATCCCCTTTGCTCTTGTAGCACCAGATGAGAATCTTACTCGGTTTTGTTTACCATATATGCAATGCTCATAGAAATCAAAATCCAGGGTGAAATTAGACATACCTTAAACCATACCTTTACCGTGTAGTGTTTGAAATCCCTTTTCTCCAATATGTCATAACCTTTGATGCCACAACATGGTATTCTTTCTAGGGCCAGTATGGATCATATATTCTTTATTTCTCTGCTCAGGGACAATAGAACTAATACACCCATCAGTATAATTCTTCCCAATAACTTGTATAGAGTTCCACACTGAAATCCCATCATCAACACCATTTATCCTCATACCATATTGCAACTACCCTTTCCCAATAAAGTATCCACAACTGAATCATACAACTTACTTAAAGATATTAGACTCCTGGTCGATAGATATGGAATGTGCAGAACTCAAAAGAGAGTTATAATCCTTCCATATTTCAGCAACAACTTAACCCTTCCACATTCCATGATTTTGGATGTCGATGTAACATACCAGATATAAAAAGTATGCAGAACAAAAATGAAATGCTAGAAATGGTAGGATAACAATAATATAACCAGAACAATCACCACAATAACACTGAAATGATATAAGAATAAAAACATAAATAACACTTTGATTCTGAGAGAAATGTTCACGGGCCTCTTCGAGGGGGAAATCTCCAGTCGAGAAGAGCTCTATTACAATAATCTCCAAGATAGGGTTATCATACCCTGAACTTCTATTTATACTAAATATGTCTATCAAAAGAAGCATCTAGAGGAAGATCCTTCTAGAAGCGGAAGCTTCTATTGGGTCTTCTTACATTTGACTTATTCTATTTTATTGCAAGGCCTTATTAATATTTACCTTTATTACATTTGAATATGTTGTTCTACCTATGTGTGGGTTAGGACCCTAACATGTCCTCCCCCTTAAAAACAACCTTATCCTCAAGGCTTGAGATGTGGAAATTGCTACATAATGGTAGTTGATTCCCAAGTGGCATCTGTTGGAGTTGTATCTTTCCATTGGACTAACACTTCCTTGATGGTTCTCTGACATAGGCGACGCTCACACCGGTCCAAAATGGCTTGTGGTTGTAGCCAAATGGATCCTTCTTCAACTAACTCGGGAAGGTTGGTTTGAATTTGGCACTTAGTTCCAATCACCTTCTTTAAGCATGAAACATGAAAAATAGGATGTAGCTTTGAATGACTGGGCAAAGCTAACTAATAGACAACCTGTCCCACACACTTGAGAACAGTATAAGGACCATAAAATTTGGGTGCTATCTTCTGAAAATGCTCGGCCTTGAGGGAATTTTTCTTGTGAGGTTGAAGTCAAAGAAACACCTGATCCCCTTCTGCAAATTGACGTTTAGAACAACCTTGATCTTCTTGTTGCTTCATGCGATTCTGTGCCATGAACAAATTCTATTTGAGGGTATGGAGAATAGCCTCTCAAACTGTAAGTGTTTGGTCAACTTCTTGGACCTTCAAGACACCAAGTAAGTATGAGAGAATTGAAGGTGGCTTCTGTCCATATACCGCTTCAAAAGGAGTCATGTGTGTAGTTGTATGGTATGAAGTGTTGTACCACCATTCATCTAGGGGTAACCATTGAGGCCACTGATTTTTTTTTTCTGAGGAAAAACACCTCAAATATGTTTCCAAACACTTGTTGACAACTTCCGTTTGACCATCAGTCTAGGGATAATAAGTTGTACTGAGATGCAATTGGGTGCCTTGTAGCTTGAATAGTTCTTGCCAAAAATTGCTTGTGAAAGTTGGGTCGTGATAAAAAAACAATAGAGTGTGGCATGCCATGAAGCTTGAAGACCCGATCCATGAAAATTTAAGCCACCGTGTATGTTGTAAATGGGTGTTGAAGAGCGCAGAAATGAGCATACCTGGAAAGGCGATCAACAACCACCATGATGAATTATTTATTTCCCAATTTGGGTAAGCAGATAATAAAATCCATAGAGATATCCATCCAAATAGTAGGTGGAATCGGAAGCAGTTGTAGTGTGCCTGAAGATTTGATTGTTTCTCCCTTGTTGTGTTGACACACATCAGATTCAGTGACAAAATTATGAATGTCCTATTTCATACCATCCCAGAAAAAAGAATGTTTGACCATGTCATAGGTTTTGGTGAACCCAAAGTGCCCCGCTATGGGTGTAGCATGAAGCTCAGAAAGTACCGTGGATTTAAGCTTTGATTGTTTACTTAAATACAAACAACCTTTGTATCGAATCTCATCATGGAGCCAAGAGTAACCTAGGGAAGTTGGAGCATTCGAATGCAATTGTTGGATCAGATGCGAACTTTTGGGATCTTGTAGCCATTCCTGGTGAACGACTTTGAGCCAACCTAGTACAATGAAGGAAAGAGAAAAAAGGGATCCTTCATCTTCATATTTTTGGGAAAGTGCATCCACAACCACATTGTATTTTCCTTTCTTGTAAATGATCTCGTAATCATATCCAAAGAGCTTAGTCACCCATTTTTGTTGCTCCAGGGAGGAAATGCATTGTTCCAGAAAATACTTGAGGCTTTGATGGTCTATCTTAAGTTGGAAGCGTTGCCCCAATATATAAGGGCGCCACAGATCAATGACATGCAAAATAGCCAATATTTCCTTTTCATAGATTTATTTGCCCATATTTATTTCAGATAGTTGCTTGCTAGTAAAGGCTAAAGGTCGACCCTCTTGCATAAGGACAACACCAATTCCTTTCCCTGAAGCATCACATTCCAAGACAAAGGTCTTTGTGAAATCAGGAAGGGATAGGACTGGAGTGGTGCACATGGCCAACTTCAAGGTTTGAAAAGCTTGAGCAGCGAATGGAGTCCAAGTGAAAGAGTTCTTTTTTAGGAGAGCAGTGAGAGGTGTTGCAATATTTCCATAATTCTTAAAAAACTTGTGGTAATAACTTGTTATGACCAGAAATCCATGCAATATTTTGAAAGTCTTTGCGTGAGGATAGTCTTTCATAGCTTCAATATTTTTAGGATCCACCTTGACACCTTCCTTGCCAACTAGATGACCCAACTTCTACTTCTGAGGCGCCAAAAACACATTTAGATTGTTTCAGGAAAAGTTGGTGCTGAGAGAGTAGATGGAGAACTTGATCCACATGAGAAAGATGGTCTGTCCAGGTTTTGATATAGATGAGGATATAATCAAAGAAAACTAAGACAAAATGAAGGAGAAAAGGATGGAAGAAATGATTCATGAGGCTTTGGAAAGTGGAGGGGGCATTACACAAGCTAAATGGAATGACCAAAAACTCATAGTGGCCCTCATGAGTTCTAAAGGCAGTCTTGGGAATGTCTGCCTCTTTCATATGTATCTGGTGGTAGCCCGAGTGAAGATCAAGTTTAGTAAAGAATTAGGCGCCGCTCAATTCATCCAGGAGATCATCAATGATAGGAATGGGAAATTTGTCTTTAATGGTAAGTTTGTTGAGGGCACGAAAGTTAGGACACATTCGCCAAGAAACTTCTTTCTTCAGGACCATTACCATAGGAGAAGAGTAGGGGCTCGTACTAGGGTGGATAACACCTGCATTAAGGAGTTCCTGGACCATTTTCTCAATTTCACTTTTTTGGGAAAAGGGGTGACGATACGGATGGATATTGGGAGGAAGGCTTCCGAGTACAAGGGGAATGGAATGATCATGAACACCATGGGAAGGAGGGAGTCCCTGGGGAGTGGAAAAGTCCACTTGATGTTTAGAAAGGATGGCTTGGATCTCTTGCAGCACCATGGGTGTCTTTGTTTCTTGTATGGCATGGAGTTGGGCAATAACTAATGATCTTAGGTGAACCAACAATGATGCCTTGGAACTTATATTGGTGGCCCTTTTGGTCAAATTGCATGGTTAATTTCTTAAAATCCATGAGAATGGGACCTAAAGTCCTTAGCGAGTTTGCACCCAACATAATGTCACAACCACCCATGTCGATAGCAAACATATGAGATTTCAGGTGGTAGTCACCAATTTGGAGACGCACATTTTCACAACGCCCTCCACATTTCATGGAGCCACCATTGGCAATCATGAATTGGAAATTATTGATGGCATGGATGTAGCAATGAATTTCTTGGGCAATGCGGCGATGAATAAAATTATGGGTGCTTCCACTATCAACCAAAATGATGACCTTCCGATGCTTGATGTAACCAATTAGCTTGAGGGTTTGGGGAGCGAAGAATCCAGTGAGAGAATTGAGGGAAATGACTGGTTCTATTTTGGGAGGGTCTGAGGGAGGGGTTATGTTAGTGGTTTCAGGTGACTCAGACACAAGGGGAGTTTCAACATCCTCTTCCAAAATATCCTCGAAAATGGCCATAAAAATCTTTTGTTCCTTACACTTGTGTCCCGGGAAATATTTTTCATCACAATTATAACAAAGGCCTTTGAGTTGGTGTTCAACCATTTCATCCCTGGTCAATTTTTGGATCTTTAGTGGAGCAGAGGGAGTAGTGGGATTTACTAGTTTAGGGCGAGGGATAAAGGAGGGTTTTTGGTTTTGAGAAGATATAACATGTTGTGCTTCTTTATCTCTTTTAGTAGCCTCCACCCAACTCTGAGGCTGAGCCATGAGGATATGGTCCTAAATCTCATCCTTGAGGCCACTAATAAAACACTCTCGGAAAAAGGCATCAGACATGCCCTATGTCCGAAAATCCAGGCGCTCAAAGGAAGCTACAAAGTATTCCACTGTGCCTGATTGTTTCAACTTTTTCAAATGGCCCAAATGGTTGGTGTCAATGTCAAATCATTCATAAATCTTTGCCACAAAGTGTGTCCAAGCAATATACCCTTGACGGGAAGTTTTTCTCCATTGCCACCATTGCTAACGTTCTTGATCTAGATGGAGAACACCATACTGGAGTTTGGCCAAGTCATATGTAATGTCATATAAATATAAATAATGTTCCATTTGGGCTACCCAACCAGTGGGGTCCGAGCCATCAAATTTGGTCACATCCACCCACGGAAGGCGTAGGTCACATTGAAAGTGATGGTGCTGAAAGTTATGGGAATGAGAGGAATATTCACCTTTAGTATGTGGAGGTGAGTCAGAGGAAGGGTTATTTTTAGGGATATGAAGCTTGGTGCAGAGTGTTGAAAAGACAGATTCAAGCTGGGTGGTCAGGTCTTGTTTGATTTTCTCCATTGAAGATTGCATGGTTGTATTGATGGTGGCAACATTGGCACTGATTAGTTTCACTTCTTGTTGGGTCTCAGTGAGACTAGATTGCAAGGTATTGAATCGAGCTTCCAAGTCTTGGCTACGAGTATGGGCCATGAGGATGAGGGAACCAAAAAGGGGTAGTTGGGGTCAAATTTTTTTCCAAAAAAGGATATGTATGAATGTGATAAGGGAAAAGAGATGAATCCAATGGAATAGGTCTGAAATAATGGTGAAACATTTTCTAGACTTTTTTTTTTACACCTTCGGAGTTATACTTTGGTCTAAAGAATACTGCAGTGATGAAATGCCCAAATTCTTAACCAGGAAGAAATGTGTAGTTACTTGGCAACCCGAACACAGTTTCACGACAATAGATCTTGTATGTTTTAATTTTTTTTATGTTTCTGTCCCCAAGGGTTAGGTATTCAAGGGTTCTACAAACAAGGGTTTTCCCTATGCTATATCTATTTGATATGTGTGTGGGGTCCAACAGTAGTACTCAGCCCAATATCTCAGGGCACTAACTAAGGAGGATAGACCGTACCCTTATCCGTACTACCCGACTACCCAGGTACTAGAGAATATCTTCCTGAGTGTTGTTCTTGGTGGCACTATAGCAGTCAGGCGACTTATCGGTTTATCTAAAGAGGGCTTTAGGAAATATAGGTCGATCCGTACACATGTGCTTTTTGATGTGCTACCACTCAAAGGGGTACCAACAAGGGTTACAAGGTTGGCCAACAGATGTGTGCTTAAGAACCACTTGTATTTCCTACATGTATGAATCCCTCAACAACGGATTTATGCGCATAACAAAAGATCTCTGTGGATTAAAGACGTCAGAATATGTCTCTACCCTGGAAATGTTTTTACCCACAATTTATGCCAAGGAAAGTGCTCTGATACCACTTGTAATATACCAGATATAAAAAGTATGCAGAACATAAATGAAATGATAGAAATGGCAGAATAACAGTAATATAACTAGAACAATCACCCCAATAACATTGAAATGATATAAGAATAACAACAGAAATAACACTTTGATTCTGAGAGCAATATTCACGGGCCTCTTCGAGGGGGAAACCTCCAGTCGAACAAAGCTCTATTACAATAATCTCCAAGCTAGGTTTCTCATACCCTCGACTCCTATTTATACTAAATATGTCTATCAAAAGAAGCATCTAGAGGAAGATCCTTCTAGAAGCAGAAGCTTCTATTAGGTCTTCTTACATTCGACTTATTCTATTTTAGTGCAAGGTCTTATTAATATTGACCTTTATTACATCTGAATATATTTTTCTACCTATGTGTGGGTTAGGACCCTAACAGTCGATCCATCTCCCAAGAAGACATCACCACCATCATACTTTTCATATTCATTGAACCAACCCCTATGAGGAGTCATATGAATTGATGCACCTGATTTGATCAACCATACATCATGATCTGCATGTGTACCTGTAGACTCTATGTAAACATCACCTCCTTCCTATCTGGAGGTTTTCACCTTTGTAGAAGGGGCACCTTTGGATCCCTTTGATTTATCAACTTTCTTAGACCTGCAATATTTCTTATAATTCCCAATGTTACCACATTTCCATCATTTGCTCAAATATTTTCCTGGGGATTTTGAACTACCTTTAGATTTATATCTCCCCCCCCCCCACAAAGACTTATTTGTATCCCTATCTGGGATGACCTATTACAAATAAATAATATGTGCTATGACTATCCATGATTTTCCACCTCATCTCTTCTGATAACAAGGATGAAACTACATCCTCATACTTCAACGCAGATTGAGTGGTACTATCAATTTATACAACCGGAGTATCCCAGGAGTAAGGAAAATAACATAACAAAGTAATACACTTATCTTCTTATTCAAGTGTAATATTAACAGATCCAAGATGACTTACCAGAATATTGAAGGCATTTTATGCTCTATCACAGAATCTCCATCTTCCATCCTAATATGATACAACTTCTTTCGAAGAAACAAATTTTTTACCAAGGAATTTGACTGATACAAATTCCCCAACTTTTCCCATAGTTCCTTGGCTATAGATTCTCCCGACACATTCAATACCACTAAATTAGCTAGGTAGAGTTGAATCATACTCCTTTCTCTTCTATCCATCTTCTCCCAATCTTCTTTCAACATACCGGTAGATCGAGTACTAGTAGTTTGTGTACTAGTAGTTTGTGTACCAGTAGATTGTGTACCAATAGTTTGTGTACTAGTAGTTTTTGTACCAGGAGGATGTTTACCAATAGGTCGTGTATGAGGATCCACATAGATCCATTGTTCTTTTTCTATAAGAAGGTCCTCCATATTGAGCTTCCATAGATCAAATTTTTTACCATTTATCTTCTCAATCTTTATTATATAACTGCTTTCCATTATCTTTCAACACATGAATCACCACTGCAAAGCTCCCACTAGGTTTATCACAGACCCAAGATAAAATTGATATATCAATACTGAGACAAAAACGCAGCAACAAAGGCATCCCCCCTAAAGTAAAAAAATGTGCTCTGATACCACATATAAGTTTTCAACCTATGAAGTAAAGCAATGCATACAATTCTAAGAAAAACATAAATTAATCAATGGCTCATACACATAGTACATAGAGATTTACCATGTAAACCCTTAATGGGGAGAAAACCTGCCTTCCTTGGTGTCACACCTCTCAACTCTTCATTGTATTAATTTCACCATTTGAAATACAATATATACAAAATTTTAGGTATTCCACAGCTACCAAAACCCTAATCCCTTAATCTAGGATTAATTTAGAAAATCACTAAAAATAACAAAAAAAGCTAAAATAGAAAAAAAAATGCCCAAAAAACTTCAGGGCATTGCCCCAAACCCTGTTGGCTCCGAGTCCACGTAACTAGGGGGGGGGGGGGGGATCCTCGCCCCCTTGAGACCACCCTATGAAATTGCATGGTGCACATGATACAAAGATCACTACTAGGAATGGATTGTCAAACACAGTCGTCAGATCAAATGCATCCCCCCCACCCACCCCCCCACACACACAAACATGCATGAAAATAATATAACACCTACCCAATAGAAAGAATATCGAGGGAAGTTGAATATTTTGGTGAACAAAAGCTTGCAAAATGGGGAGGTGTGATCCAAATTGGATTCTCGTCAAAATATCTTTGTAAACTTTGTAATAAGCATTTAATTGCTTTTTTTTTTGGAAAAGTTTAGGAATTGTCCAAAAATTTACTGAGAAGTTGAAATGAACAATTGTGATGGATGGACTTCTAAGGAAACCCATTAAAAATTAAGGTCGTTGTAAACAAGTACATTGAACAGAGAGGGGGGTGAGGGGGAAATGAAGAAGGGCAGTAGTAGAGATGAGAGCTCAAATAAGTAGTATGCTTACTGATCATAGGAGAAGAAGGCATTGAGTCTATCCCATGATGAGTGAATATTATTATTGAGCTATGGCCATCTACAAATTTACTACCAGTGAGTAAAAATACACAAAATCTATCTATATCTCACTTGTTTGTAAGAAATTTCCTTTTTAATAAAATCCCAATCAATTCAGTTTTCTAGAGTAAATATCTCTTTTTATGGCACATGATTGAGCATTTTATTTTGTGGTTGTTGTCTTGAGATATGTTCGCTAGGAATAATAATCTGCTTATTCACATGCCAATTAGATACATCAACTCATTTGATTATTTGTAGGTGAAAAAATCATATTATATAGCACGAAACCTATTGGTTTGTTCATTGGTATAAATTACTCAAGTGTTTTCACACTAGATGGAAGAAATCTCCCTTTAATTAAATTGTTGTGTTTTATTACACCCATTCAACCTCAACCACAACAACATGAATTATCATTGATTAATAGTTGTTCAAATAATTGAAAACATAGTTGCATCCTCATTCAAACAATTTAGTGTTGTTTCCTTGAATAGATTATTACATAGTGTTGGATGGATCAAGTTGGTTTGTGCTTAGGCTTAGACTACATGTTAACTCAACATCACCCACACGGTATTTTTTTATTGAATCTGTCATGCATTCTATTAGTTGCTAGAATATGTATGTGAATGGGCAAATTAGCGATTGGATTTAGACTTGGGCATGAATTTTGTTATAAAACTGAATATATCCTTCAGTTGTATTTGTACATGTAATTACACAATGTATTTCATTTGGATCATTTAAATATTATCTTGAAATATATTTTGAAAGTGAATATAGGGCGCTAGGTTTGAACTAGTGTAGATGGAAGTTCCATTGATTATGACTAGAGTGGACTTTCTCCCTGTTATTGGGCATTGGTCTAGCCACCACAAGCAACTAGTAATGAAACAATATATATATTGATTGCATGGAAAAAGTACATTACTCAATTTGGCAAAGAAAAAAATCAAAATTTCCACGAAGGATCCATGTTGATTGTTGAACGCTTAGGATGACCTAGGTGATGATCTCAATAGGTTTCCAACAAAACCCTCAAACTATCAGTCCTCCTGGTAAACAAGAAGGAAACGATGTGCACATAGTGCACAATGCAGTCTCACCTGATATAGCTTTATGGGGGACTGCAATACTAAGGTGTTTGTAGTCTAGGAAGGGATGGGGATTGTGTTGATTCTTTCCTCATGCATCAATATTATTATTCATTCATCTAAGATAGTATTCATTCATTCATCTAACTATGCATGCATTCTATGATTAGCTGCATCACCACTCATTATGTAATTGATTCATAACATAATCATCAAAGTAACCATTGTAACACATTAACACACTAGATTTACCGTGGTTCACCCCCCTGGGGCTATGTCCACAAATATTTGTCTCTTCTTCTCTTTTATTCATTCTCTTGCAAAATTTGTGCTACGCACATTATATTTTCAGGATTACAATAAAAAAGGAGGGTAAGTACCCTCTGTGAGGCAAACTAGATCATACCAGGTTCCATAGCCTCTGAACTGACCCTCAAAGACTAACTTATTCATATCAACACTATATCTCCTTGACTAATAAACCACTTATCAACAGACCAATAGTCAACAAAAACCACTACTTATAACTCCTATGTCTTTATTTATACTACTCTACTGGATTATAGCCATTACATTCATGTCCAAAACCCTAACCCTAGCATGGCTAGGTATGTCTGCATGCTTCTTTTCCTTCTCTTTCTGCCTGTTGCTTTTCCGACACCTATGAAATGCACTCCAAAAATAGATCTTTCTCTCCAAAAATAGGAATGTGCCAAGAATAGACTTTCCTCCCAAAATAGGCTTGTGCGTAAAATAGACTTTCCTCCCAAAATAGGCCTATGCCAACAAGCCCCCAACACTGAAATGTAGCTCATCCTGATCCATTGTGACTTAGTTCACACTCTGGATGGCGAGATGCAACTTGTGAAACACTTTTGATAAGTGGCTGAATTTATCTTTAACCTGTGTGCTCTCTGATGCCATCTTCTCCACACTCTGTGCTGTAATGTGCTCTACTAGCACTTGTTTATATTTTGCATGCATTTTGCATGCATGTTTCATGCATTTTATCGATTGTCCCTTTCTCTTCTTGTAATTGTTCGATCATCCTCTCTACATACTACTGCAGTGGATCCAACTAAGTCTGTCCTTCTTGCTTATTAGCCTGTGCAGCCTTCAGCTCTTCCTGCAGGTTATTCATATCCTGCACATTCCTCATCCTCTTGAGGATGGCCATTTCCTTCTATTGTTACTTCAAGTCCTGAATTTCATCAGTTATCTTCTCTTGTTTTTGGTCCAGCTATTGGAGTTTCTTATCTTCCTCCAAACTGGTCCATAGTTGAGTAGTGTTGTCCCTTGACCAAGTTTTGAGGAACACTTGGTCATAATTGACTGTTTTTGGACTTCGATAGCCTGTCAAAGATGGAGCGCCAGGTGAAGCAGAGATCACGAGATCTCGATCCACTTTTGGGCCCCTTTTAGGGTTTTGGGTTAATGTAAGGGGAAAGGGATGTTGACCCATGGGGTTACCCATGCTTAGGCCCACTTTTGTATTGTATAAATAGAAGGATAGGCAATATAAGAAGTAGTAGATGTGATTTATTAGTTCAATTGGTAGTGCATCTATGTGATGTTGAATAAGTTCTCTGTGTGAACTGTGTAAGGCTTGCAAGAATAAGTGCAAGTTACCGTGTGGTTGGTATAGAAAGCTAAGTGTTGTAACACAAGGAAGAAGGATCTATCGAACTGCATAGATCTTATGTCCTATGTGGAGAAGGGTTTTGGAGGCTTTGTGCTTTTAACAGCTTGAAGATGATAATAAAGAAGAAGATCTTGTGGACATAGCCCCAGGGGGGGTGAACCACGTAAATCTATGTGCTATGCTCTGTGCTTTGGTTCAATCTGTTTATCTTTGCTTATGCTATGTGCTTTGATATATCCACTTATTCTATATGATTCTTAGATATATATGATTGTTATATCTGATGTGTATGAGGATGCTTAGTGTTGATCTATTGGATCTAATCTGGGTTACTATGGTTAAGTGTTGAAATAATGTAAATTTGAGTATTCACCGTGAAGATCTGTGTTGTCTGCAAAGTATAATAGGGGTTAAATATTGATGAATGACCTATGTTAAGTTCCCTATAAAATATATAATCATATATTTGTGTCCCAGCTAAGGTTGCAGACACCTGAGTCTTGCAACCACCCTTGCCTCTACCTTGGGTGAGACTTCATCTGCTTCGCAGGTGTTGTCGAAAGGGCTAGTAGTTAGGGATTTGTTGGTGCACTCTTGAGGACTGAACCCCAGGTATTCCTCTATGCCAACAAATGGTACCATTGTTGGGACCTGAAACTGCGATTGTTGGGAACTGAGGAAGAAGAAACTTTGTGCAAAAGAAAGCTCTATGCGTACGTCTATTTCCCTAGTGCATATATCTATTGCCTCGACCTGTGAATATTTGTGCCAGCAATAAGTTCAGATCTGAAGAAAGGAAGATCAGATCTGAAGAAATGAAGTGATATCTGAACGCTCTATGCTCTAAGAAAAGTAAAAGTGGAAATTTATGAAAGAAAGAGGTCAGATCTGTAGAAAAGAGGTAAGATCTATAAGATTTGTGCTCTAATAAAGGTAAGAATAGTTAAAAGTTCTTAGATATGGAATCTTTGTGCTATATAGAAGTAATATAAGTGAAATTTTTTGTTTCTAGAGCATGGATCTATGTATATTTGATAGATTTTGTCCTAGCTTAAAACCTAGGGCATTAATAGATGAAAGAAAGTTTGATATGAATAAATCTGATAAGTATGTTATACCTATGCATAGAAAGAATGTTTGGACTAACAAATGGATGCAAGATACTAGAAATAATTTTTTGCAGTCTAGCTACCATGATCCTGGTGCGCAGTATAGAAGAAGTTGGGGATCATTTAAGAGAAAGAGAGGATTGACCCTATGTTATAGTTGCAAAAAAACGAGCCATCTAGACAAGGAATGCCCTGGTGGAAACCCAGTTGTCTCTGTTGCAAAGCTTTGGACCATGAAGTATTGGATTTCCCTAGAATGATTGCTAAGCCTGAAAGAATGAATCTGCATGAAGAAAACCCTAAGACAGCCCCAGAAATAGAAGAACCCTAGAAAGAATCAGAAAAAGTATTAATACAGATGAAAGAAACTCTGAATGGACATAAAGATGTCAGTTTATCAGAATTTTTCATAGAAAAAGAGAAAATCGAAGTAAGAATAGGAGACTTCGACATAGACTGTGTTCTGGATGAGGAAACAAAGGTGAATATTATGATAGAAAGAACTTGGGAACCCTGGGAGAACCTACTATGATTCCTTCATTAGGAGGAATAAGCTTGTTTAAAGGAAAATTGGTAACCCTATGTGGAAGGATTACCCAGATACCTCTGAGCATCAATGGAACGTCGGTAGAGGAAGAATTTGAAGTTATCAAGTTTATTGAGAACATTACCCCATTTCTAGTTTTGTTAGGAAAAACTTGGATTGAGAAAGACCAGATCCGAAGAAATGAAGAAAAGGAAACCCTAGAAAAGAAGAAGCAAGACCTAATAGATTTTATGACTAGAAAGATTTCTTAATTGATGGAAGAATAGGGTAACATATCGAAGCTATTTGACACCAGGGACTTGGATGTCGAAGTTGTAAGAACACTAGAAGAACCACAGAGGACTGAAATGAATGTTCCATATGATGAAGAAGTATTTCCCTTGAATCTAAAGAACGAATATCGACAACGCGAAGTGACTATGTATGAAGAGGATAAGAATCAGAATGGGAAAAGGATCACCAAGACGAAGCTCACTGGGAAAAAGGATAGAAATATAAGTAAGAAGAAAGCCCAGATCAAAAGACTACAAAAGGTTCCAGAGGGAGCCCTGTAGAAGGAAAAATTGCATAATTTGAGCTTCACCGAGATAGCAGAACAACGGCATAGGGCACTTCACGTGGTGAAGAAATATAGCTGTTGGAAGTAGATATAACCATTCAACTACTGCTCTGAATGGGTCAGAAAAGCATTGATGTCTCACTACCAGACCCTTAGACCGTGCCATAATGGACAAAACAAGAGTTAATGAAGCTTTATACCCGTTGCAAGAAAACCATTACTAAAATTCCTATATATCCCATCATGCCGTGACCGAAGAACACTTTTTCCAATTGAGAATTTTGACCTCGTTGCCTTTATTAAGATTTTCCAGTGATCCTTGCCTTCTACCATATTACAATACCTACGCTACTTTTAGAACCCAAGATAGTAATCATGAGCATATATGTCTGACAAATTTAGCGCAGCTGAAGAATCTGTAAGAGAGGTACTCGCTAGCCTCAGATCCAAGAGAGTCATGTCAGAGAGAGGATTGTCTACAGGTTTACAGGCATCATCGATGAGAGGAGTGCAAGCCTCCCCATCAACTGCTCAAGTAGGAACATCCCGAGCCGGTGCAGAAAGAAGAACCAAAATAAAGACGATCTGGCCAATGCGAAGTTGGTTCCATCCATTCTACCTTCTTACATACCACCTCTGAGCAGTGTGATCAACAAAGACAGTGTGCCTAGAGACTTGGAGTACACTCTAGTCAGCACATACCTGCCAAGAGTGGTACGTGCAATTCACGTAGATCAAGACAAGGTTGCAACATTGAATTTTAGTGACTTCAACCTGGCTGACCGAAAGGTTTATGTCATGCTCGCTCCTTATAAATATATGTTGAAGACAAAGGGAAAGAATTTGAAGATCGTCCCTCAGTAATGGACGATGAACCTCACGTAGTCCACTCTACTCAACGTTATGAAGATACTTCACTTCGGCAGACACCAAGAGGTGAATGCTTGTGTAAAGCTACTGCTGGCAAGTTACCATGGAATATACTTATGGTTGAACCATCGCATAATAGTTGATTCAGTGCTAATCAACCAGATCACCAGGCTTAGCATGCAGGGCCCTGATCCCCATGATTACTATCCTGTAAAGACCGCGGATCACGCTCTTGCTCAGAATATCAAAGAATCCTATGGCGTTGTTGAGAAAGGCGCACGAGGCTACAAGGTAGCTTCTATTGAAAGTGGCACAGTGTGCCTCACCTGTCAACTAATCGCAGGGAAGTTGGTACGCAAGAATCGACCCACGAAAGTATCTGACTTTGTAGTCGACCTCGCAGGGAAGTGCGCAGAGGGACTACAAATGAACTAGGTGAAGTACTTGGTGAATCAACTAGAGATTGACTGCATATAAGCCCATGATCATGGGCATGGATTCCATTTTAGCTGGCTCTTAATACTTATAGCTTTCGTTGCATGGGAGCTACTAGAAGGTGCAACCTTCCTAGACATCGACCCCTTCGAACCATTGGCTGTGAAGTTCATTACATTGTGGTACTCGAAATATATGAACAAGAAGTGGTAGTCAAGTGTTGTTTTCCATACGTACTACACCCAGTTGAAGTTTTCCATCCTGTCAGAGCCACACATGACCCTGAATTCTTTACATAGGTTTTGACCCTTGATGAAGTTCAACGTGGACTGCCATTTCATATATATTACAACAGGCATTGATGATCACAAGGAACAACTTCAATCTTATTATAAGATGACATAAGATGACCTATAGGAGATCACCAAGGAATGGTCGATGGACCTCCTTATCTCAACAGACCCCGCAGAAATGTTTGACATCGACAACCCAGAAGCTGCGCAGAATACCCCTGGGCCCAGTAAGACAAAGAAAACAAAGCAGAAAAAGAAGGATGAGGAAATCCAGGATGTAGACAATAGATCTGTAAGAACCACATCCATTACACCAAAGCAAGGAGGTAATGGTGAAGACTTAGAGGAAGTCGAACAGAGGCCAGGAGATGAAGTTGAGATCATAAAGAAAACGAAGGGTTTGCCTCAGGAACCTTCCTCTCGAAATAAATCAAAATCACTTGTGACTAAGATGAAGACTAGGCTCACTCCAGATGACTTAAGTTTTCTCATCGCAACTATGAACGAAGCCATATAAGAGATAACAAAAAATAAGGAAGATAAGCAAGAGACAATGTACAACAAAATCAAGATCGAGCTCCAAGCAGTACAACAAGCTCTCCAGTCTAGTCGTGCAGTCTCCTCTGCGGCCCTGCCAGAAGGAAAAATAAAAGAGGGAGATGAACCAGTTCAACTCCGCAAGATTGTTGACACAGTCTAAGTATGCCTTCAGAAGGCATAGGAAGAAAAATCATAGGCCAACCAGGCCTTAAAGAAATCACATGAGGAAATCATCAAGCAACGTTGAGCTGCACAACAAGAGAAGGATGCTATCCAAGCGAAATTTGAAGAAGACAGAGCGAAGATACAAAAATAGAAAGAGAAACTGCTCACGAAGAAAATTGGGATTGAAGAAGCAGTCAACAGATCATTTCACTCTGTGACCGGGTTAGAACAGAAGGAAAAAGAACCCATAGAATGCCAAGTGATGAAGCTTGCTGAAGTTATTCAGCAACTTCAACAAAGAGTCGTGGACTTAGAGCTTCATACCATACCACAAACCCCACAAGAAGTGCTTGACCAATGAGAAATAATTTCCTGGAGCACCGTAGAAAGGATTAAAGCACTCACTAAGGAATGAAAAAAGTTAAGTAGAAAAAGTGCGCAGATCTACGAGAACCTAACTGAGAACCCATAATTGCATAAATTGGAGTCACATCTCCAAGAGTCAAATCACGACACTGAAAATCTACAGGTGCAGCTCAAGGCCCTGTCACCCATAGAGAGAATGAAGAGGCTTCCAGAGCAACGCACAACCCAACAAAAGATTCACACGCTTCAGAGTAAAGTAATGGAAGTCTCTCAATGAATTCAACCAGTGCAAGAAAAGGCATGCCAACTTTTCACTGAAGTTGAAAGCCAAGGAGTAGAACTTGAACAGGTTGTGAATACAACAGAACAATGCCTAGAAGGGCTGGTGAACGAGGCACTCATCCAGGAGTTCTCCGAGAAAGAGGTAGTAGCAATGTGGTAGGTTGAAGAAGCTCAAGCCAAGCTCGAGGAATTCGAAGTAGAATTGGTCAGACCTGAGTGACTTATGATGAGTCTCAGGTGAGTGTTGGGGGCTTGTTGGCCCTTGACCAAGTTTTGAGGAACACTTTGTCATAATTGACTGTTTTTGGACTTCGATAGACCATCAAAGATGGAGCGTCAGACGAAGTAGAGATCACGGGATCTTGATCCACTTTTGGGCCCCTTTTAGGGTTTTGGGTTAATGTAATGGGAAAGGGATGTCAGCCTGTGGGTTTACCCATGCTTAGGCCCACTTTTGTAATGTATAAATAGAAGGATATGCAATGTAAGAAGTAGTAGATGTGATTCCTTAGTGCAATTGGTAGTGCATCTATTGATGTCGAATAAGTGTTATTTGCGAACTGTGTAAGGCTTGTAAGGCTAAGTGCAAGTTACTGTGTGGTTGGTATAGAAAGTTAAGCGTTGTAATGCAAGGAAGAAGGATCTATCGATCTACGCAGATCTTATGTCCTATGCGAAGAAGGGTTTTGGAGGCTTTGTGCTTGTAACAGCTTGAAGACGATAATAAAGAAGAAGATCTTGTGGACATAGCCCCGGGGGGGTGAACCACGTAAATCTTTGTTCTATGCTCTGTGCTTTGGTTCAATGTGTTTATCTTTGCTTATGCTATGTGCTTTGATCTATCCACTTATGCTCTATGATTCTTAGATATATATGATTGTTAGATATGATGTGTATGAGGATGCTTAGTGTTGATCTACTGGATTTGATCTGGGTTACTATGGTTAAGTGCTGAAATACTGTAAATCTGAGTATTCACCGCGAAGCTCTGTGTTGTCTGAGAAGTATAATAAGGGTTAAATATTGATGAATGATCTATGTTAAGTGCCCTGTAAAAGATATAATCACAGATCTATGTCCCAGGTAAGGTTGCAGACACCTGAGTCTTGCAACCACCCCTACCTCTACCTCGAGTGAGACTTCATCTGCTTCGAAAGTGTTGCCGAAAGGGTCGGTAGTTAGGGATTTGTTGCTATTCTCTTGAGCGTTGAACCCTGGGTCTGCCCCTATGCCAACAAGTAGTCTTCTCATATAGTTCCTCCACTATCTTAGTGTCCTGTGCAATATTGTCGATGTGCATAGTAGCCTAATGTTCCCTTTTCTCTCTGACTTCTAGAGGCATAGAAGGTGTCAGTTTCTTCGTAAGCTCTATAATCTCCTTTTTTTATTGCTCCATGACCCATGAAATCTTCTGAAACTTCCCTTCAAGTGTGTCTTTCGGCTCCTGCGTGCAGTCTGGGATGTTGTTGTAGACTGTTTTCAATCCCTTCTCCAATTTCTTTGCCCATTTATTCTCCTCATCCTTCTTTAGAGTTAACTAGTCACATGTAATCTATAGTACCTCTGAAAAATCCTTACCAACTTCCAAGTTGGTGGCATCTGCACGGGTTATAGATTGAACTTCTTGCATAACACTTTCTTGTAGCTTGTATAGCTCCTTTGTAGGTATCTGTGCCATAACCAACTCAAGTTGGTTGATGTCCCCAACCGTATTTTGGGTTGTCTCCTCATCATCTCGCAGTATCTGTTGAGTGATCGTGAAGTTGTTTCTTCCCTTCAGCACTATCTCCACTGTTTCCTCTTTCTCCTTCTACACAGGGGGTTGTTGTGTCTTTTTTGGTTGTTACGTTATAGCTTGTTGCACTGTAAAAATATGCATCCTTTGTAGAGTATCATGGACTTCCACTAAATTTTTCATAATATCCTCCCTATGCACCTCATCTATGTGGACCACATATTCCCCCTTTTCCTAGACTTTATCTACCACTAGCTCGACATCATCCTCTGTAAGGGTGATGACATGAGGATTCTTGGTGTATTTCATCTTCTTACAAATTTCCTCCTCCTGCGTTGCATTTGTCTTCATCTGTGAGGTTTGCGCCCCATTCTTGTTCATCTATTCCTCCTCCCCTTCAAGCTGAGAGGTTTCACCATTCTTGGCATCACCCTTGACTTCTTCCCTGGACACTATTTCTTTCCTCGGACTTTTTGGTGTTGCAATACTTCATTACACTTGAGTGTGCATTGTCGCCTTCCTGGTGTTGTCAGCCGAGCTACTTGTCTTTGTTGATGGTCCTGCCTCTACTTTCTCCTTGGTTTTGGTTGTTGTCTTTATTGTTGGCACCTTCCAATGCACGTGCCAGTCTTTAATGATCCAATCAAATTCGTCCCTTGATATGCAGTATTACATCTCCAACCATTTTTTCTTTAGATCCCTTGTGACCTGGATCCACATATGTTTCCTAGATGCCTTAAACCTGGAAATCCCTTCGTACTCCTAGACCACCTCCATAGGAATTCAACATACATTGGTCATTCTCTATTGTATTTCTTCAAGAATCATGGTGAACACCATGCTATTTTCCTGTTGACTTTCAGTATCCTTGGCTTGCCAAAGGGTTTTGTACCTTGTTGTGTACCACTTCCCTTTAGTATCTAGAAAATTTGAGAATTTTGGCTCATTCCAAGCAGCCAAAGAAATGAGGATGAGGATTCAGGAATAATGGAACTTAGTTCCATTATCCTACACATCGAACAGTCAATCAAAAATTGGTTTAGTAGGTATGACACCCAGCTAAACATTACCCCTTTATAGCACTACACGGTGACTGCTATGACTCCTGCTGGAGCCTCTTATTTATTGGATTTCCTCAACAACTTGCAAGCCTGTTAGCATAGGGGTAGACCCAGGGTTTAGCTCCAAGAGTGCACCAACAAGCCCTAACTACTGGCCCTTTTGGAAACACTTGCGAAGTAGATGCAGTCTCACCTAAAGAAACTATGGGGGGGTTGCAGGATAGAGATGTCTACAACCAAGGGGATATCAAGTGGATCCAATAAAAAATCAATACAATAGTTATATATCTTCTACCAGTTCAGATATACTCCACAGAACTATCTATCAGATCTAACACAATAATGAAATAATGGTCTACCAAATGAAAAATAATAGAGCATCAATCGCACACAACAAAAAATATACGTGGTTCACCCTCTCTCTAGGGCTACGTCCATAGAACTATGCTTTATAATATATTAAGATTAGTTCTCGTCTGTGTTCTTAGCTAGAAGATCTTATTTATTCTTCTCTCTATCTCTCCCCTTCCTGTGCACCCAGCTGCAGGGTTGATCTTTGCACCTCGCCGAAGATCTTACAATCCCATAAGGCTCTACACTCAACACTTCTCTCTCACAAAATAATCTCACTCGATCACACAATAACAAGGATGGCAATAAAAACAACAAAAAAAATCCATCCCATGTCCTTTAAACCTCTATTTATACATTACAATCACTCAATGACAACCTTAGGCCGAAACCTAGGTGTCTAAAACCCTAGGTTAACTTGACCCGTGTTTTCAGGGCTTGCCCAGCCTATCTTTCCTTCCTTCTTGCATGGTGCTCCAAAGCATCCAATAGTGGCTTTTTCCTCTTGCTGAGCTATCCACGATCTGTCTTTCTTGCTGATCTGTCATCCTCGATCTCCTTGTCCAACGGTTTGCTTCCTTTTACTTCACTTCGTCTTTTCTTCTCTTTTACTCACTTCGAACCAGTAACAGTCATTGTGTCTTATGCGCAGTTCACATTTTTTCTTTTCTGCCTTAACCTTCACTTAATTCCATCACCAAGGGCCAGCATGCCCCCAACACTCACCTTTGACTCGTTCCGAGGCACTCCAAATATGATCTTTTTGTTTTACTTCGACTTCATACTGCACAATGGAACCTTTGCTTTCTTCTCTATGCCTCCTCTCCTTCCTTTTGCATATTGTATTTTCTGTGTCTGGTACCCAATTTCAACTACACCTGGTACCTAGACCCTTAGCCTCATGCTTTTACCAAGATCTATGAGGCAGGTGGTTGTCATAATACAACTTCAGCCAGCTCCCGTTCACCAAACCTTCCTTCCATTCTCCATTCAAACTCTTCAACTGCGCATCTCCTCCTTCTGTAACATAGGCAACCTCATATGTCCCAAGCCAATGCATTATGAACTTCCCAGGATGTTTGATGAACTTACTGTCATATACCAGTACTAGATCACCTTGCTTAAATTCCTTCTTCTTAATGTGTCTGTCATGGCAGGCCTTCTCTCTTTCTTTCTGTACCTGTTGATGGAATCTTGCAATAAATCTGTATTCTTCTAGTTCAACCAACTGTGCAAGACTTTCTCGAACAACTCTAGTGTCATCCATATCTGTAAAGGCAACAATTCTTAAGATTGGTACCAAGTATTCCATGGGGACAATGGCTTCAAGGCCATACACCAATTTAAAGGGGGTCTGCATTGTTAGCTTCTTGCAAGTGGTTCTATAGGCCCATAATACTGTTGGTACTCTTAAATCCTAGTCATCTCTATTAACACTGCAAATCTTTGTTAGCGTTGTCTCCAAGATTTTGTTGAATGATTCAACTGTCCCATTTTCTTGTGGATGGTAAGGTGTGCTCTTCTGATGATGAACTGTAAATTCCTCGGTCAAAGATTCAATGGTTTTATTTATGAAATGTGTGCCTTGATCACTCATAAAGATCTTTTGGCATACAAACCTAGTTATGATGTCATCAAATATGAAGCGCGCAACTGTAATTGCATTACAGTCCTTAACTGCTCTTGATTCAGCCCATCTGATCAAGTATTTTGTCGCAATAATGATGCACCTTTCTTCTGTGCGCTTCCCTGGTGGGTTTATAGGTCCTACGAAGTCAATGTCCCATTTCTCAAATGCTTGTAGGGTTAGTTGTGGTGTTAATGACATTTCATCTCTTCTGGACGATTTCCCAACTCTTTGGCATACACCGCAGGATCTGTAATAGTCTTTAGCATCTTTGTGTAAGGTAGGCCACCAAAGGCCAACTCTAAGAACCTAATACACACTGCCTTTCCCTGCATAGTGTCCTCCTACGATGCCTTCATGAGATTCCGCGAGGATCAATGGTCACTCTACCTCCATAACACACCTTCTCAATATCTCATCAGGTCCCATTTTGTATAGTTGTCCATCTATAAGCGAAAAGTATGCAGTGCATACTATGAGATGTTTCTTCTAGGGAATTGTATACCCACTTGGTTCCATTCCTGTTGATAGGACCTGGACAATCTCTGCGAAGTGGTCATCAATCCTTCTAATGGCTAGAAGTTGTGCATCTGGCAGTGTGTCCTCCAAACTAGTGGGTTTTTCTCCATGTTCTAACCTCGACAAGTGGTCAGGACCTTTGTTCATTCTCCCTGGCTTAACTACAATCTCAAAGTCATATTCCTAAAATAGTAGAAACCATATGCATATTCTCCCCCCAACACTGGCTTGTTGACTAGGTATTTCAGCGCAGAGTGATCAGTAAACATTTTAAAGTGTCCTCCCAACAAGTAGTGGCGAAATTTTTGCAACGCATACACCATGGCTAACCCTTCTCTTTCAGTGGTGGTGTAGTTGATATATACTATTGATAGCTTCCTGCTAGCAAAGGCTAATGGGTGGTTGATGTCTTCTATTCTTGGTTGTGCTAACACAGCTCCTAACGCAATTGAAGATGCATAGACATGCACATGAAATGTTTTACTCCAATCTGGGAAAACCAGAATAGGCGCGGTAACCATTTTCTATTTTAGTGTGTCGAATCTCTGTTGTCATTCTTTTGTCCAGTGAAATTGACAGTCTTTCTTCAAAAGATTCTCCATAGGTGTTGTAATCTGGGCATATCCTTTAATGAAATTCCTGTAATATCCCATATGTCCCAGCACATTGTGCAGCTATTTAATTGAAGTAGGAGGTGGCAGATCAACTATAATGGCAATTTTAGATGGGTCTACTAGCAATCCCTGCTTGCATACAATATGACCTAACAACACTCCAAATGGTGAGAAGAAGATGCACTTCTTTATATTCAAGGCAATTTGGCACTGCCTGCATTTGTCCAACATTAGCCTTAGACATTCAATATGATTTTTCAATAAACTAAAAATAGTCCAGTCATCAAAATATGCTTCTAGAAATTTATGTAAGAACTCTTTGAATGCTTTGACTACCACCCTGTAAAAGATGGCTAGGGCATTCTTCAATCCAAATGGCATTACTGTATATTGGTAGGATCCCCATTTTTTGGAAAAGGTATTCTTATGGCGATCTTCCTTGGCAATATAGATCTGATGGTATCCCGAAAATCCATCTGTAAAAGAATATACTTCCTGACCTCCTACATTATCTAACACTTCATCAGTAAATGGTGTAGGGAAGGGGCCATGAAAACATGCATCATTTAGCTTCCCGAGGTCTACGTAGATCCTGATCTCTCCTGTCTTCTTGTCTTGTACCACCATAGGGCTAATCCACTCTGACTCTTCGACAGGTTCTATAATCCCTGCTTCTAGCATTCTATCGAGCTCAATCTTCACTTTCTCCTTATATTTAGGGTTCAATCTGTAGGGTATCTGCTTGACTGGCCTTTCATATGGTTTCAAAGGGATCCTCATTTCTCCCATAGGCCCTTTAATTCCATTCATATCAATGAACTTGGTCAGAAACAAGTCCTGATATTCATGCAGTAACTCGGTGATATTATCAATAGTGGCATCATCCCAATAATCTCCAACATTTACAAGCTTCGGTGTTTTCTCTATTCCAATATTGTCTTTCTTGATATTGATCAGATGTCCAATAAATTTTAGCTCAACTCCCGATCCTTCCACATCTCTCTAGCCTTTTGTTTCAGCGATGTTCACCTTCCTAGGATCATCGTCTTCATCAACATTGATGTTATAACAACCTTGCAGTTTCTGGAGAGGCACAGTCCATTCATCCTCTTCTTGCTCCAAAGGGAGTCTAGGTGCCTCCTCAAATACTTTATTTCTTACAGTCTATAATGCTTGATCTAATGTAGGATATTGTATTTTGAATAAAAAGGTGGTGACAAAGTTCTGAGTCATACCTTCCCACTCTGCAGTGATGAGGCGCAACTCTACTTGAAGGTACCAATTGATAGGGATGGTGTCTAGATTTTTTATGAATTTGTGCACCCACTGATCTTGAGGAATGTCTCTCCAGGCTTCCTCACAACTTCTCACATGGTCCTTTGGTAAGATTCAACCTATGTACCTAACTTCGCAGCCTTCCACTTGTGCTGAGAACTGCGCAGTCATGAGGGTACGACATTGTGCCCATTTTGTAATGTTGTTTTTATGCATCCCCCACCATATTGATGGTGTGGCTTTCAAGGCCTCATCCATTTCCAAAACGCATTTTTGCATTGGTACACTTTCTTCAAAGTCCAATAAGAAGGTTTCTAATGGATTCAGACCATCAAAGGTGGGTAAGTTACTAATTGTTGTGTCGATCCAACGTACTGCCTTGGTTAATCTAGTGCATCTCCTTGTAGATAATTCATATGTTTTGTTCTGCTAGTTCTCCAGTGCTTCTTCTGAGTCTAATGAACATGCTTTGTCACTTCATCAGCTCAAATTTCCATCCGTTGTAGGATTAATATAATCATGTTGTATGTCTGTTAATTTGTATATGTTTTCCAGTTCGTATGCACGGTCTTATTCTCTTATGGGCTCAATGTATCGTAGACCTTCATCGGGATCTAACAGTACGATGACCCTGAGGCCATCTCCTTCAAAAATAATTCCTCTATTCTTTAAATCGACCACAGTGGAGTTATTGAAAGCCCAATCAATTCATAACAATGTAGGATAAGGACAGTTATCATCAACTATCTCAATTACCTCAAAGTATGAAAACGTCGTTACTCCATCGATTTCCACAGGGACATGTTCCAATATGCCAAAGGGGATTACTTCCTGTTGATTATCCATCCTAATCCTGATAGGGGAATAGATAAACTTAGGTTTTCCCATCAGTGCCCAGGTTTTCTTCGTCATGACATTGACCTCTAACCGTAAGTCGAGGACCACATAGTCTATATCATATTCTCCAATCTATACATTCAGGTGTAGTTCCTTGTTTTTCCTTCTCTTCTTGGATAGTTGATGTACTTCTTTATTAAGTAAAGGATCTACCCTTCCTATCTCATACTGTATGAACAAATTTTGTAGTTCTTGTATAACTTTCTCCTCTTTAATCATCTCTATAATTGTATACAAGAAGCTCACAAGTTTACTTGCCTCTTTTCCATCTCCGGGCGAAGTAGACTGATCAAATGCTAGAGGCATTCCACATTCTCTAAATTTTGGTTGTGTCTTTGATGAAGAACCTTGGTCTCCCCTGAATTCTCTTCTTTCCTCCTCGAACATTTGTTTTTATTTCTTTTCATCAAAATTTTGTGTCTTCTTTGCAGTTTTCCCGATTCCCGATTCTTCTATAGTCTTTCCTTGGTTCATTGTGTCTTCTCCTGTAAAAATTCCTCCTCAATTGATAGCAATGACTCTAGGGTCTTCTCTGCAAGGTTCGACTTTGATTAATTGTATCTGTGGGTTCTGCTGAGGTACTTGTTTCTCTTGAAGTTTATCCAACAATGATGGACATTCCTCGATGATATGCTCGAAAGAGTTGCAATAGCTTCAAGTGGTACAAGGGTTCTGACAGTCCCTTGCCAAGTGTCCAGGATGTGCGCAATTATAGTAGATTATCTGTCCTCAACCTCAACACATACCTCCTCCTCTTCCTCTTCCTCAGAATCTACCACGAGGGTTGAAGTTTCCTCTCCCAGGGGAGTTATACTATGTAGTGTTTCCTTCTTGTTGTACTTCACCTTGAATCTTGTATATATCCCTTGAAATTTCATGCATGAGATCGTAAGACCTAAAATCCCTATCATCATGTCCCACAGACTTGCAGAACATGAAATACAAATTTGTGGGTGTATGAACATATTTTTGCATGTAGTATCACTCACCAGGGTGATTTGTGTTTCTACATAGCTCGCAGCAAAGTAGGGTAACTTGTTTCAAGGGGCTCGGAGCTCCAAAGGCCAAGTATTCATGGAATAGGGGATAGTGTTCCTTGTCATGGCCTTCTGACCTGCATCTGACACACCATATGTCTTATCTTTTATATTTTCCCTTGTCTTTCTTCATATCTTCGACCTGTAGAGACAAACTAGTTAGTTGACTCAAGATTTGACTCATACCTGAGCTGGATACTCCCATAGGGTCCGATTCTAGTTTCATGGTGATCTCCAGTGCCTCAGCCTATGAAGAAATCTTTTGTTGCATCATAGGAACTCTGATGTGTGGTAAGAGGGAAACAATGAACCATTCCTAGTTCTTCTCATTTGGGATTTGAAAACTTAGATGGTCTGTCAAGGTCTTGAATCTTAGATCGAACTCCCATACCAGTTCAACTATTCTCTACTTGATTTCTTTTAGTTTTGTAATGCACTATGATTCTGACTTAGGTTTATTGAATTCAACAATTAGATAAGTCTTAATGGAATTCAACAGTTTAGGCGTATCTCCTTGGACAAATTTCATATACTAGCTCAGTGCGCGATCTCTTAGGGTAGTACTGAACTGAGCTCGTTTGACATATTCATCGGTGATATTCTTAATACTCCACATAGGTTCGTAGAGAAACCAATGTTGTTTAGGATATTCAGATCCATCTCCTCTAAAGGTGGGTAACCTCATCTCATCTGCCATAGATCTTCCTAGGTTTCTGGACTGAGTATGTGGTAGACTACTAGTGACAGTGCTCTGAGCGCTCTGGTGACTCTGATTACTCTGATTGCTTAATGTTGTTGAAACAACAATAGGATTAATAGTACTTACTTCAAAAGTCGACGCAGTTCTTGAGGCTTCTGGTTCTTCTTGGCAAGGATATGCAAATTTTCATTCCTTTGAATGCTCCTTGTCTGTTATATATGCCTCTTCTCCACTGTATAAACCCTCATCCCCGTAGTTTTTCTTAAACAAGTTCACAAGAGGAAATTCTCTGAACACTCTCCTAGTGTGTGTATGCCTAGCCTCTGTGTCACTATCGTTGTCCGAATTATGGAACATTAGTCTTTTCAGATCCGTCTAGCTATTGTATCTTCAAGATGTTCTTCTCATGCAATAACATCTTGATCCTCAGCTTCAGAAAATGTAAAAATTTTCCTTTGGGTCCCTTGAAGAAATATCTCTTGGCTTGGCTATATGACTCCACTCTATCAACAAAAAACTTGGTGATATACCCTCCAATGGTACTATCAAACCAGTGATCTGCTTCTCTTGACACAACATTATCAACTCTCTTGACCTTCTTGATCAGCGTCGATGTCCAAAACATAGGTGGCCTAGATTTGATCTCAAATTGGGTATCTGCTAACCTAGCTAGCCACTCATATAGCTCCTGATGGATTCCTCTAAAGAAAATTTTGTGTATATCAGTAAAGATATCTCTCCAACCAATCCTCTGTACTAATATTGGGTTCTTGTTCTGGGCTTCAGCGAAGTCATTTTCTTGGTCTTCTATCCACCTCTAAATCTCTGTCTTTGATGGAAACCACCTTGACATTCCCTCAAGAATATTCCTATCCCAGAAATAGAACCATTTGTTGGCATAGGGGCAGACCCAGGGTTCAACTCAAAGAGAACACCAACAAGCCCTAACTACTATCCCTTTCAGCAACACCTGTGAAGCAGATGTAGTCTCACCCGAAGAAGCTATCGGGGGGTTACAGGACAAAGATGTCTACAACCAAGGGGATATCAAGTGCATCCAATACAAAATCAATACAACAGTTATATATCTTCTACCAGTTCAGATCTACTCCACATAACTATCTATCAGATCTAACACAGTAATGCAATAACGGTCTACCAAATGACAAAGAACAGAGCATCAATCACACACAACACAAAATATACATGGTTCACCCTCTCTCTAGGGCTACGTCCATAGAAATATTCTTTATAATATATTAAGATGAAGCATACAATTCTCGTCTGAACTCTTAACTAGAAGATCTTCTTTCTTCTTTTATCTATCTCTCCCCTTCCTGCGCACCCAACTGCAGGGATGATCTTTGCACCCAACTGAAGATCTTACAATCCCATAATCTACACTCAACACTTCTATCTCACACAATAATCCTCACTCGATCACACAATAACAAGGATGACAACAACAACAACAACAACAACCCATCCCAGGTCCTTTAACCCTCTATTTATACATTACAATCACTCATAAACAAACTTAGGCCAAAACCTAGGTGTCAAAACCCTAGATACCAAAACCCTAGGTGTCTAAAACCCTAGGTCAACTTGACCCATGTTTTCAGGTCTTCACCATCCTATCTTTCCTTCCTTCTCATGTGGTGCTCCAAAGCATCTAATAGTGGATTTTTCCTCTTGCCGAGTTGTCCACGATCCATAATTCTTATTGATTTGTCATCCTCGATCTCCTGGTCCAACGATTTTCTTCCTTTTACTTCGCTCCATATTTTCTTCTCTTTTTCTCACTTCGACTCAATAACAATCATTGTGTCTTCTGCGCAGTTCACATTTTGTATTTTTTCCCTTAACCTTCGCTTACTTCCATCACCAAGGGCCAACAAATCCATTAGCTTACTAGTGAACCATGTCCCAGGATTGTTGATGTATTTGAAGACAATACCCTTGTTCCCTCTGTTGGCTCCAAATTGTTCCTTTACTATCTCAACAATCTCTTTCTCGTGCACTTTATTTTCCAATTATTCTTTGGGTTGCACACCAACAGTGGGAAACCCTGTAATTTTGGTAATTAGGGCCACGTCGATGGGGATAGGCCTATCCATCCATAATATGCCTCCATGAACCCTGGACAAGAGTTGTTTTACACATAGTTCCACGTTCTTACCATGCCTGAAGTGTAGTATGTCAAGGAGGTTCATGATGCCAGATTTGTAGAGCCATGTTATCCATTGCGTGGGATCCATGATGGGCCTTCCTAGGGGTTCTATCTCCCCTGTGTCTGCCAGATAATTTCCCTCTGCTAGGTCTGGAAAATTTGTTGCATTGCGAACATCATGGCCAAAGTATCTTAGCTTGAGCACCTTCCTGAGCATATCCTCCATGGTGACCATAGTGTCTGAGATGTATGGGAGTGTGATATTTGTGACATCCTACACCTTTATTTTTGGTCGACGATTGTGTGGCCTTCCGCCACTGTTTTGGTCATATCTTCCTCATCTCCCTCAAAATCCGGTTGATTTTTGATATCCTCAACCACTACATCCTCAACATCGTGACCCTGTTGTTGGCCCTTCATTTCCTCAGGTTTGGCCAATGTTTCTGGGTTAGGGTTTGTGCTTCCATTTGGGTTCGCAGAGCTTTGACCCATTTTTCTTTGTGCATATCTTGAGGTTTCCTCCTCAATGCTCATCGGGCTGAGAGACTCTGTTGCCGAGGTTGTGACGTCCTCCAATTCAACCATGTTATCGGGATATACCATTCATTCTTTCCTTCGTCCAGCTTCTCGTGTAACCCTAGTATATAATCCTGGTGCGCCAACCTTCAAAGGTGTCATGATGCATATGGAGTGGTTACTTGATCTATGCTTCACACAATTTCTCTTAGGTCTCACTCTTCAATTCTCTGTGCAAAAAACATTCTAAGTGTCGAAATTACCCATGATTTTCATCTTTATAGACCTTGTTGGAACTTAGGTCTGCATCCCTTCCCTTCCCTTCATTCACCTATACATCCTCTTAAAGATTCATTTTTTTGTTTTGATTCTCCTCCATGATTTATAAGTCATCTTGAGTTATTTTTCCTCTCTATTATTCTTTGCATCATTTTATTTCTTTCTTGAAATATTGGTGCACATATGGTTTGGGTTAACAACATGTTTTCACCTTGGAATACTTTACTTAATCTTATATTAGGTTGGTGAGGCCTTTTTAGTTCAAAAAACACCGATTGTAAGAACATGTTTGTTCTTGCAAACAAGGTAAAAGTGCATTGTTTTAGGCTTTTATCTCTCTTAATGTTCAGAAATAAATTCAAATATTTTAAAAGGTGTAGTGTTGGTGCCTTCATGCGCACGCATGATCATGAGCATCCTAGTACACCAATCATTTCTAAGTTGATGATCACATAGATCGTGTTGATATTGTGAGAACTTCACCTGTGGATTTTCATCATCACAAGAGGCTACGAAGAATTATAGTTTCAAGTGAAATTTCATCCAAATTAAGGTCATGATTAACTCATGCTTTGCAGTCTCAACAAATTAAGGTTCAAGATCAGTTCATCATTTAGGTGATCAGTGCAAAATGGTATCCCCTCGATATCGATGGTAGTTGAACAAAATCGATCCATAGGGGCTCAAGCTATTTGAGGCAGTCCCAAAACTCAAACATTTATTTGTCAAAATGGAGTGGTATGACTTCATTTCTTCCTTCGAGGGATACAACATAGGTGTGGCCATGAAATTTTCACAGACATTTGACAAGTTTCAAACCCATATTGGGGACACTTTTATTCATGTTAAATGGCACTTTATTGGGGTGACATGTGCTCTCCCAGTCTGCGAGGAAAGGTGGTTTAGAAACGGAAAGGTAAACCCTGAACTCTATAATAAATTTTAGGTGACAAAGCACTAGAACCCCAACTAGAACCAAGGGATTCCTGTCAAATGGGTAAAATAAGAATGGAAGGGTCCTCTCACAATTGTCCAATGATACATAACAGGTGAGGTTCGATTCACGAGCATACATTGTTACCACATGTGTTTCCTCATGCACCTGAGTGGTGATAAAGAGTTGAATTTGTCGTTTTACTTGCTCAAAATCCTCATTAAAATGGTTAGAAGGGTTCAAGGCCATCCCAAATCTTCCCATTGAAGCATGTATCATCAGGGTTTGATCAAAATCATGGTTCTCTTTGCATTGAACGAATTGAAATTCCTTGGGATTAATTTATGTGATCTGTGGGTTTACGAGAGAAAGAAAAGCAACCTAATACACATATCGATGATAAAATATATGAGGATGGCACATAGGATAAGGTTTATCCCGAAGCTGGTAGCTCATAAAAGGTATCACAACAACCAACAAACAAGAAAAGGCCTCTCACAACTAAAGGTACCTCATCGAGTGCAAATAATTCAATGACCATAATAAAAGAGGAAACCCCTCGAATACAGTTGATGTCCTCCACTGTAAAATGAAGGGAAAATAAAAGTAACATGTGTTCTGGTATACAACAGAAAACACACGATATTCGAGAAAAACCTTTGTCACCTGGAAATGTTGAAGATACACATGTAACTCCCACCAAAAAGTAGGGTAAGTTTCCCAAGATGAGAGGGAAAATAAAAGAAAAACAACAAAGTCCAGAAATATTTAGAGCAAATTTTACCCATGTGGAAACCTTACTCAAGGAATCCCCCGAGGCTAATAAAAGCAAGAAAAGGAAATGGAATCAAAGCATTGGGATTCCTAGAAAGCCAAACAACAAAACCAAGAATTATAGAAGCAACATTCCAAGCTATAGAAAAAGTATCATAAATTGCAACGAAGACACCAGAATACTTTCTTCTTCATGAAGGAGATCATCTAAGGTAGACTATTGTTGATAAGGAGGAAGAGTTAAAGGAAGCTTCCAACACATCAAGTCATCTACTAGTTACACTCCAGCTGAAATTACACATGGATATCAAGGTGCAGTCCCAGTCACCACCCTCTGTCACATTAGTTTTGTTAAAGGATTTTGCACTCCAGTTTAAGTAGTAGAGGTATTTTTCACTTATCGATGTCTAGTTATTCTAAGTTCAAGATAGTAGTGGAAAAACTCAATAAGTGATCATTTTTGTGTAATATTGATCCGGATTATTTTCGGCACGAAATGAGAGCGGAGATATAATAAAGAAATGCACAGAGGTATTGCAGATATTCAATAATATAACAGAAATGTATCAGAGATGAAACCATAAACATAGATATACAGTAATACACGATTTCTATTAATCAGAGAAATGTACAGAGACTGTAAAAATACATAGTGAAAGACTCGCTAGAATGGTGGTAGCTTATCTTTGAGAAGAGATGTGACGGCTACTCGCATTCGCAAGAAGATGGTTACAATGAGGCTCTGGAGGCCTTTTTACAATAATCGAGAATGCCAAAATTCCTAGACATCCAAAAACCTAACCCTAGGAGATGAAGCGCCAAAAGTCATGTGGGCCCCGTTTGGGTAAGTTGGTGCATCAACTTCTCAGGGTCGTAACTTTTGCATACGATCTCCGTTTTAGGCGTGTGATAGCTCGTTGGAAAGGTATTGTCAAGGAGATTCATTTTGGGGGCTCAATCATGCCTTCGAATATCATTGAGAACCTTGATCTCGAAAAACCTTCATTTGGACCCTCAAAATGGCCCCGGAAGTTAAAACCTGCTAAAAATAGTAAATTGCCAAAATGGCCAGAAAACTGTTTTGATCAATCCTCCCTCCTTAGGAAGCAATGGTATCCATTGAATTGAGTTCCCGGGGGAGAGGGAAAAGCATTTGTTGAATCTGCATCTTGGTGAGCTTCTTGTCATGCTGGAGAAGTCACGCTGCTTAGTTTGTGGAAATCTGTCACGAACCTATGGTTGGAAGGTTTGGACCTTTTTAACCAGTCTGGCTATTTTAGATGACTGTGTGCAGAAGGAATCTTCATGCTTTGTTGCAACCTTGTCGACCTGCTTCTGTTGGATAGAAGGTGCTTTGGCCGAAGCTGTGGTGGCTGCAGTATC
>ML777226.1:1307864-1329094 GCA_009831015.1 Picea engelmannii | reverse complement strand
GTTTTAGGCGTGTGATAGCTCATTGGAAAGGTATTGTCGAGGAGATTCATTTTGGGGCCTCAATCATGCCTTCGGATATCATTGAGAACCTCGATCTCAAAAAACCTTTATTTGGACCCTCAAAATGGCCCCAGAAGTTAAAACCTGCTAAAAATAGTAAATTGCCAAAATGGCCAGAAAACTGTTTTGAGCCATTTGGAAAAGGTGGGTGGCCACCGATATCCATCTGGATCAAATATGATCCTCATTTTTGTTGATAATAAGTTAAAGAGTTTCATCAATATTATATGCACTCAAGTTAAAGATATGTATCTATGTTGTAGTGAAAGAATTCTAGTCCAATTATTTAGTTGTCATGCAGATGTTAAGCTTCAGTTTTAAAGAGGGTTGAAGTCCTCTGTAAACATTGATAAATAAGCAATTTTTGTATGATTTTGGGTTCAGTTTTTGGAAAAAAAATAGAAGTATCAGAAGGGTTGGACCTGCTCATATGAATGTAAAGTTCTCTACCTAATGAATATATGTTGATTATAGTTGTGTTCTCTTACTCAAATATGTATGTGTTTAATCTTGTCTTGAATGAAAATTTTGTGATGTGTGCAATGTACATTTCCTTATTCTTTCAACCATTTTTTTAGTTTATCTTTTTTCTAGTTATGCAACCTGTTATACAACTATTGTTTAGTGAAAAGATCAACTATTTGGAAACATGTTGGATGATTTGCATCTAGATATTTGTCTAAGTCTTAAGATATTATTTTAAGTCTTTATTATCACATAGCGAGCAATTCATTTCATTTTTGGCTATTGTCTCTTGTGTTTGTCTTTCATATACCCAATTGTCCATTAATATCCATACCATTAGAAAACGAGAATCTACCTTCATATTTTGTGTCTTGTCCAACCAAATTACCATCTTTGAAATTATATCCTTGAGATGACCAACAAAACTAACTTATCAAAAATCCAACCATTCCAAACTTGAGGTAGCCTAGCTCTTCCCTTTAGCAGTCAGGTGCAGAATTTAGGACCAACATCTTCTCATGTCGTTTCCAGAGAATGAAGTAACGAAATATATTTCCCTAGGAGAATGACAATGATCAGATCTAATCTTTGATGGTGAATAACGATTAGGCACAAAGGTGACTACCATTTTTTGATAAAACAAAGAAGCTCTGATACTAATTGATAAAATATACATAATAACAACAAGATGACGGAAAAGGAATACTAGCCAACTCTTTAGTATTCACACCAATGTTACATATTTATAATACAATGGATGATGCCACCTCATAGAGATATTTTCTCTAGATCCTAAAATCATGCATGATGACTAGGCTAGGAAATCTTAACTAAATCATTAGTCATTACTTTGAGGATATATGACTAATATCCTAAATGAATAATGCAAATATAGGTGAAAATTTTTACTTATTTATTGGTTAAGATAAGCCATAGGATAACAATACCCCCCTCAATCACAAGTCTGATCAATAATACTAGCAATAAAGCATAAACTGGTATCAATTCCAAGTCTTCATATTAAAACTCTTGTGCTCAACCTCAATGAAGAACTGTCTGAAAAACCTCCAAACTGGATGTTGAATGGTTCATATGAAATGAACTGGAAGAGAGCTAGGATATGGAAGTGAACAACTGCAATATTTGAACATTCCCTGATTGCTTGACAATTCGATCATTTTTCCAAGTATTTGAGCTAGAAGAATATGATGCCTTCTGCTAATCGCTGACCATGTAGTATCGCCACTCTAATATCAGTGTATCACTAAAATTTCTCTCTAAATTTGTGGTTTGGGATAACCACTAACCAATTTCTACCATGTATTTGATGGTTTTTGGATAACCACTAACCAATCTGGACACTTTTAGGTGTCCAACAACATCCCAATGTATCATGTGTATGATTCAATTGCAAGTCATTGAAACATAACCCTTCCAAAGTCTACCATCTATGGAAAATCTCACTATGTAATCATGTGAGCCAGGATGCATGCAATTTTTTCACTTAATGTAAACTCCAATATTATGAGAGAAAACCAAGAGAAGTGAATCAACTTCTAGTATGACACATCCCTGAAAATGAATGACAACTCAATCAAATTCCAAGATATAATGTAGAAAGATCCTCTTGTCCTCTGCTAGGTCGAATGACCATCTATGTGAACCAAACATCCACATCATTTCTCTCAAAATCAAAATCAGCATCCCAATTATGTATGATTCAACTTAAACTTATTGAACCATAATTCCGCCAAAGTTTGTCATCTATATACCACAGTTTCCCATTTGACAAATTTCATGCACGTATGGCATACTTGATGTTTGTTGTCGAAACTTTATTTCTGAGAACCATCTTGAATTCCATCATCAATTACCCCCTTTGTCAACTGAAAGGAGAGACCATAAGTGGTTTCATGAACCATCCTCATTGGAATTTTGAACTCCCCCCCTTAAGGTGAATGAGATTTTCATCATTGTACTCCCTCTTCTAGGATTAAGAGAGTATCATACTTATTCAATTTGAGTACAACACAAAGTGGGCATGCAGAAAAAAACAAATGTTATCTCATCCCGTGAGGGCCATGCTCGAAAGATACTCCATAAGGGGACCACTTATGTGAGGTACAAAAATGTTATGTTCTACAATATTAGTCTTTACTCGAGATTGAATTCTTTTGTAAGACTTATATAACCTCTTGGTTGTTGATGACCATTTCCAAGGATCAATCCACTCATAGTGAATCTTCAATCTTGCAGGTTTCTTCAGTGTTGAACATCTTTCTGAAGAATGGATATGCTTGTGACAATGTTGGAAAGGATGGAGATCAAAACACTGATTCTCCTTATGACCAACTCGATTACAATGTTGGCACTTCACATTATGATGCATAATTGGAATAGGTGAAGTTGAAGCTTATTGAAGAAATCCATCACTTTGGAACTTGATTGGTCTGGAATAATTGGGAATATGAAAGGTAACTTCCTTGTCATATCCAAGTCTTGTTCTATTATTGGTGTAGATGATTTCTTCCCAAGGTCTGATGATGGGCTTGGAAAGAGTATTCTAAACCTGTTTCTTTGAAAATTGTGGAAGTGGATTTACTGCATGTTGTTGCAACATTGAAAGGTTTTCTTCACTAAACTCAAAAGATTTTTTTTGAAATGTAGGTTCATGAGTAACTTCATCTTTGCCTGCATCTGGATTTGTTTTACTGAGTTGCTCCTTCACTAATTTTGATCATCATAATCATCATCATCATCATAGATAGGATTTTGCTGAACAAAAACTAGTTCAGAACACTTCACTGGATGTTGATTTTTGAGATCCCTAATTTCATCATTCAATAGTTTGGATAGAGATTGAAGTCTAACTTTAGCTTGCGTCACTTTCAAACAAGTTAGAACTGATTGAAGATTTTCTTTGTTCAATATCACTATGTTGTATTTAGTGGTGTTTATTAGAGTGTTCAGTAACTCTAATAATTCTAGATTTTGAGCCATTTCAAAAACACTAAATGAGGTCTCCTTGTGCAGGTAGATCCTTATTACAATTTGACTCGAAAGAAGAAGGATTATCTGCAACTTTCTCACTTGAATCACTCACTTGAACTTTACGCTCACTTGATTTTGTTTCATGCTCGCTTGAACTTTTCTTTCTTTCTTCCAAGAAGTTGAGGGTGTCGGATACTACCAGACATACACCCGAAAACTTGATGTTTACAATGATTTGATTTTCAAGCACTCAACCTATAGACTAGAGAATAAAATGACACAAGCAAGTTTTGGGTGTCGGGTTCAACCGAGAATGCACCTTATGATAAATTCAATTCAACTTAACTTGATTTCAAAAAGACAAGTAAACATACAAAATGACTATTTGCAAGTGACAATGAATCCACTTGATCAAGTAATCTTACAAAAAACATTGTTTGCAAGTTACAATTTAACTTCAAATTCTCCATGATATGCTGAGTTTGAAATATTTGATTTGTCCATTACTGATGTGGTTGACGACTTGAATTCTTGATAATTTTCTTGACATATGTGCTTGATTGTCATTAATTTGTGTGCCTGAATTTGATTTCCTTGTACTTAATGTATGATGCGTTAAATGATACATTACAAACGTGTTTATGTCAAAACTAGACATTAAACATCATAAATCAAAAATGCAAATATTCACCACAACACACTACACAAGGTGTACCTAAGATCCCCTTATTCAATTTCAGGAGGATCTAGGATACAAAGCAAAAGACTTCAATTTTGTTATAATTATCTCTCTTATGAGACCACATACAATGGGAAGGATACAATGTACTTTATCCTTCACCGTGCTTTAACAACTCTTTCAATTCATAACATTTCTCTTCTTCTCACAAAGACTTAAGAAAACAATAAATGTATTCTCCAAAAATTAGTTTCTTACAACCTTAGTTCATCACTCACTTACAAATTTTCCTAAGTCATAAAGAAATAACGATCATCTCTTATTGATGCTCAATCTCATTTACTAATGGGAAAAAAATATTACATTTACTCACCTCCATATCTTTATGTTAAAATAATTTTCAGTCCTTCATCTGGTCCTTAATACAGACCTCAATATGAACAAAGATTTTTGCAACGATTTTGATAATTTAACATTAGTTGAAAAACTGTCCACCAAAATCATGTAGAAGGGGATTCAAAAAATGAGGAAATCGTTGAGATGTGAATATCATGCATGAGCACATCTGTAGAGAGAACGAGAAAAAATCGTGCAGGAGATTTGCTGAGAAAATTGTGGTCTTAGTTGAGCAAATCATTGAATGAATTGTTGAGCGAATTTATGAAAAAAAACCCGTTGAGTAGATCTGTTTCTCTCCAGCTGGAAGATGTGATGTGTGGACGACAAACATTCCACCATTATTCACCCTATAATCACTTGATTTTCTCTACACGTTTAACCACTTTATCGGATCAACATTCTGCAAAGTGAATCAAAGCAATCGGGGTGGATTTAGGTCCATATCGTCTCTCAAATTCTAGTGACTTTCCCATGCATGTTGGTTTTCCCTCTGCATTTTCATATCAAAAGAAGAACACCCACGATGAATTTTACAATCATACAGAGGATGTTTGGGGAATTACTTGATCTGATAAACTGGGGATCTGAGTGGAAATATTGCGATCTCTCTGCAAATATTTGGTAATAGATCAGGCCAGGAATCCTTCAAGACGGGAACAAAAATCATATCCTCCTTTCACTTTGACAGCGGATCCCCTTTCTTCACACATCGAATTTGAAGAGTGTTGATTCAATAGATATGAGGTCGAATCGATGTTGAAGAGGGTTATGTGCATATTAAGGCGAGTTGAGAGCAAATGATGTAGGTTGAGGTCAATCCGTGAGAAAATAGATGAAGGTTCGATTTTGTGGGTGCACAAGTGTTGTATCTTGGGAAAACAGTAAAAAATACTGTGAATAAAATATCATCAAAAAAATCAATCGAAAAAACTGAAGATGCCCATTTGGGTAATACCCTAGGCGTTCCATTTGCAACCTCTATTGCAGAAAACAAAAACTTTTGTTCAGAGAAAAAATCATTTTTCATTTTTAGCGTTCATTTTCCATTTTGAGGCGAATTTTATCAGCAAGTTTTTATCTTTAAACATTGATTTTTTCAATCAATAATGGGATGGATTTAATATATCTCTAAAAAAAAATTACAACGCTATGTTATATGCTTAATTTGGCTTTGTATGGAGACTAAAATCTACATTTTAAAGGCTTCATATTCCACAATTGGATAAAATTTGTTTCTTACGGAACGAATATCTTTAAAACAAAGATGAATCTTCAGAAAAAAAAATCATTTGGTGCATCTTGGAATCTAGTTTCCAATGCAACTGAAATCATGAAAAATAGATAAATGTTGAAAGAGAAATCTAATTTTTACCAACAGGGACTCCAAAATCAACGAATTTTCCCTTCAGTAATGTCTTCTCCTTGGATTGTGTGTAATTCTAGTGCTGCATATTTTATTCATTGGCTCATTGAGTGTTGCATCTTTTCTTCATTTTCTACCCACCAGATCGATCACTAGATCAGGGGTTTATTCTCATCTTTGAAGACATTCCTTGAAAAATAAATCCAGACTAAAAACATATTTGGTCTGCGTTACAGTCCTCAATACAGTCCATGATACAGTCTGTGATACAGTCCTCAAAACAAAACTACACTCAGTATCGTTTCTCTTCCTTCACAATTTTCACCATGGCTCTAGTATTATCACCATTTCTTCACCATGGAGAAGCTATTAGGCCCTTAAGACCATAAGAGTTATGATATTTTCACCATTTCTTCACCATGGCTCTAATACCAATTGATAAAACAAAGAAGCTCTGATACTAATTGATAAAATATACATAATAACAACAATATGAAGGAAAAGGCATACTATCCATCTCTTTAGTATTCACACCAATGTTACATATTTATAATACAATGGGTGATTCCACCTCATAGAGAGATTTTCTCTAGATCCTAAAATCATGCATGATGACTAGGCTAAGAAATCTTAACTAAATCATTAGTCATCACTTTGAGGATATATGACTAATATCCTAAATGAATAATACAAATATAGGTGACAATTTTGACTTAGTGATTGGTTAAGGTAAGCCATAGGCTAACATTTTTCATCTGGAGACTCCACTAAATGCAACCCTGTTAAGGAAGTATGGCTCCCAGGAAAGGAGCCAGGAAATAAAATATCGAGCCTACTTAAACTCCCAAAGTCAATCTTGATCATAATGGTAACACAACTAACCCTGATCTAGAGAGACAATTAAGGAATACTATAGTTGCTCAGAGATACCCCTTGTCATCCAAAGGCAAGGCCATTACTGAAAATTTTACCTCTATCCACAACCATAATAAGCTTGAGGTTATTATTTTTTAGAATCCCCTTGTCATCAATCCTCAGACATCCCCTGGCTCAAACTCTACTTCATTATCTCCTCCATCAACCACACCCACAACTCTTCCTCATCCTTATAATCCATTTATCCCAAACATGGTTGTCAATAGGATGGAGGCCATCATTACATACAAGTATGCACATTTGGTGTTACCTAAGAACTTGAATTCCTTCCCCATGGGTGATTACATGAAGTATATGCCAAGGTACAAGGGTGAGGGGGAAGTAACTACTGAGGAACATTTGGTGGAATTTTATAGTTTTTCAGACAACTTCAACAATGAACATGAAAATCTATGGATGAGGTTGTTTATGCAGATTCTGGATGGGGAGGTAAGGAAATGGTTTTGTGGCTTGGCCCCTACTTCTATTACAGGAATTGAGGAATTGGATGAATATTTTTTGAAACAATGGGGGCATAGGAGAGACTATTTGTATTACATAACCGAGTTTGGGGCTTTAAGAAGGAAGAGTGTGGAGTTTGTATCAGATTTCACAAAGAGGTTCAAAAAAATGTAAAACAATATCCCTGATGAGATCAAGCCAAATGAAGCCTTAGCCAAGATCACATTTGCAAATGCCTTTGATGCAAAATTCTCTCTTATGTTGAGGGAGAGAAGGTCCACCACATTGTTTTCCATGCAAGAGGAAGCTATTGAAGTTGAATCCAATATCCTAGCATTTGAGAAACTAAAGAATAAATCTGATAGGGATAAAAAGAAACAAATGGAAGATCTTCCTTCCTCTTCCAACCCAACAGAATATGATCCAAAGTTGGAAGAGATGACCAGAACTTTGAAGTCTTTAACATCATAGATAGCCAAGATAAAATGGGAAAAAAAACAACCAAATATGCCATATTGGGATGGTGGAAACAAAAATAAAAGCCAGTTTAGAAGGACAAATAATGTTCCCCAAGTCATGCAGAGAGAGAGAGGAGAAATTTTGAGGATCAAATAGTTGTACCTACTTTCCAGAAAAATGAAATTGAATAAATGAATGTGGAGATTGATGTTGTAGATGATGTTGTAGACGATGTTGTTGTATTATTCAATGAAACTGATATTTATCCCAGTCACCTAACACAACAGGATTATCAAATATCACAGTTTTCAAGCCAGTTCGAGGAAGAGGTAAAGGAGGAGGAAATTTTTCAGAGTCACCCCCAAAATAAGTATGAATTGAGGCCTAGGCCAGGGGGTTACAAGGTAGTTTCCCTTGCTCAAAAAAAAAAATCAGATCTTCCTCCCAAACAAGGCCCAAGGAAAGGCATGACAAACAAATTTGATCATCCCCTCCCATTTAATCTTGCTACCCCTGAAGTAAAAGAATCTAACAAACAACCCATCACTTTCAGCATTGAGCATGAGTTGAGAAAAATAAAGATCCATGTACCTTTAACAGAATTGCTGAAAAATGAGCCATTCAAGAACTCTTTTATGAAGGTATTGAATCCACCTGTTGATGCCATGACCTCTGAGGTAATTAGTTTACAAGATGAGAAACCTGCCATTAATGTGGTCCCACACATTGAATATGGGTCTGATGCTTCTCCACCCTTTTATATATCCTTGAATGTCCATGACAAAATCTTGCACAATTGTTTGATGGTTTAGATGCCTCCCATAATGTCATGGTCAAAGTTGTAATGGAGGATCTAGGGTTGGAGATCACCAAGCCCTACCAAGATATTTATTCATTTGATTCTAAAAAGTTAAAATTATTGGGGATGATTAAATATCTAGTGGTTTCTCTGTCTCAACTACCTATGAAAAGTGTAGTGATGGATATTGTGGTAGCTAACATTCCCCCCAAGTTTGGTATGCTTTTTTCCAGGGAATGGGCCAAGAAAGTTGGAGTATCCCTTTAGATGGATCTCACATATGCAACCATTCTTGTCTTTGAAGGGGAACACATGAGATTATACAGTGAGTTCAGACTGGCATATATTGTCAGTGATCATCAAAATCCAAGCAACCATCCAATTTATGTTGTTGAAGATGAAATCGGGTCATCTATTTTTCATATAAATGATGATGCACCAGAAATATCAGACAACAAATACAAAAATCAGCCACTGACATAGCAAGGGAATGAGGTATGGAAGATGTATTTTGATGGCTCATCTTCAAAAGAGGGATCTAGGGCTGGTGTAGTCCTCATTTCTCCTTCAAAGGAGGTGATTACATTCTCATATAAGATGGAATTTGAGACAACTAACAACATAGAAGAATATGTGGCCTTGGTTCTTGGATTATGGGATGCTAAAGACATGGCTATTCATAGATTAGAAGTCTTCGGTGATTCTGAGCTGATTTTCAACCAAGTCAAAGACATTTATTAGGCCAAGAAACAAAGGATGAAACAATACAGAAATGAGGTATGGAACTTGGTGGACAACATTTTTCTAGCATTTAATGTTTCCTTTGTTCATAGAGAGGCTAATCAAAGGGAAGATTATTTAGCCTTGGTTGCCAAAACTTTTAAACCTCCCATTGGTCCAAATTGCAAGTATGAAGTGGAGGTTAGACATAGGAAAATGATACGATATAATGTTAATCATTGGCAGGTCTTCAGTGATGACTTGGAGCTCAAAATATTCCCCCAAACCATCAGAGAGTTCTCAAATATCTCCATTGATCAGGATAATGAGGGATATGACACATAAAATCAGCAAGCTTCTCATTTTCTGAACAAGGTGGCTGGCCAAAACATTGTGGAACTCAATAAAAACCATATCCCAAGAGGTTTAGTGCCACTATAGAGGTTATTTGACAACAATGATGTCTCCAAGAAAGATTCCATGAAAAATTAGGAACGAGAAGTAGTGGAATACAACACTGGGATAAATGCAAATCCCAAAGTGGTCAAAATATCCAAGGCACTGCCAAAGGAACAAAGAAGAAGGTATGTCAGCCTCATGAAATAGTTTTTTGATATTTTTTCATGGTCTTACGAGTACTTGAAAACCTTTGATATTGATATTATTCAACACAAGATACCCCTGAAGGCAAGCTCAAAGACATTAAGACAAAAAATTAGGAAATTCAATCCCCTACTAATGTCTATTATTGTGAAAGAATTGAAATTAATTATTGATGCCAAAATCATTGTACCATTTATGTATTCAGATTGGGTGGCCAAACTGGTTCCTGTTAGAAAGAAAAGTGAATAGATACGCTCATGTGTTGACTTAAAAAATATGAACACATGCTCTCTAAAATATAACTATACTTTTCCCAACATGGACCATATTTTTCAAAGGGTATTAGGTGCCCACAGAATATCCATGTTGGATGGATATTCAGGTTATAACCAAATAACAATGCTTGAAGAGGAAAAAGAGAAAACAACCTTCACCACCCCATGGGGCACATTCATGTATGACAAAATTCCCTTCGGTTTGATGAATGCATCGGCGACTTTCCAAAGGGCCATGGAAATTGCGTTCGCGGGTGAAAAGGACAAGTTCATGGTAATATACCTAGATGGCATCACCATATTCTCTAAATATGATGATGAGAATGTTGGCCCATGAAATTTCTTGTTTTCTAACACCTTTTTCTATCCTTATTTACCTCCATTCATATATTCCTTGAGCTATTGTGTGTAACCACAAGGGTAATAATGCACCTCTATTATGCCATTGTGTGTATTAGTTCAAAAACATTAGAGATTTGTTGGGGGTTTACCAAAGCGAATCACTAATATTTGAAATCTCATAGGAACAGAGAAAACCCAGTCTGGAAAGATGATGCGGTCAAGGATGCAGTGCAGTCCATGAGTTGAAGATGCAAAAGAGGACCTGTTCCATGGTCCAACATTAGGTTCTATTAATCAGTTCCTCCTTTGTGTATTTTTAGGAAGAGTTGATACCCTAATATTGGGATGCTCTGTGCTCCACGAATTGTATAACAGGATGAACAAAGATAGAGAAGGATTAGCCAGTCAGTCAGCTAGCTAAGATTTATCCTATATCAAGACTGCAACCTATGTAATCTCGTTTTATTTAATGAAAATCGAGTTTATTCTCAGTTTCTGAGTTTTCGTGGCAATTAGTTCACCACAGCCCTGATCAGGGAGTTGGGCCCACTCTTCTGGTCAAGTGTTGTTGGCCTATGATATATTTTTTTTGTGGTTTTGTGTGGAATCTGTTAGATCTAGGTGTTTTGCTTCATTTATAGTTTTCTTGCTTCATTTGAATGTTACAGTTATTTATGTTTCAACACAAACATTCTAGTTTTTATTCTTTATTTTACTTACATGATCGATATTGAAAGAAGAACAATCTACACATACAGTGCATGGTATCCTATAAAACATGCATACCCCTGGGTTGACAAATTAAATGTATTAGGTGGTAAATCTAGACGATATACTAGACTCCAACATTTTGTCATCATTGTCGAGGAGGCTACCAAAGGAAAAAACTCCGATCCATATTGATCATAGGATCAATCCCTCATCCTGGGGGGGAACGTCTTACTTTTCTTGCTCTAGGTCTTGGGCATTTAAGTTTTTTTCATTTTTCTGTTCTTAGGGTTTATTTTTTTTCTTTTTTCTTTCTTCTTTCTATTTTAGGGGCCACTCTCTCGTCTTGAGGAGGGAAATTTATACCCTACCTCAGGTCCTGGGAAATTAAATAGAACCCTCTAATAATTGAATGCTTTCCTTTCCACCATTCATATGAGCGATCAAGGCAGAGGAAGAAACCACATATGAGGAAGACCTCCAAGAGGAAGGGGAAAATATCAGGGCAGAGAAACTTTCATTTAGGAAATAATTGCAAAAGACGAATCAAACCAGCCACCTAGGACCGGATCAAGTACACCATCTCAAATTGCTGGTAGGGGAGGATATCGGCTTAGTTCCAGGGCCCAATCAGTAATTCAACCTAAACCCTTGTTACACATCAAAATCACTCAACTGGATAAGTGTCGCATATTCCTCTCAATTGTCGTAAGTGTCGCAACTTCCTTACAACTTTTGCAAGTGTCGCAAGTTGGTTACAAGTGTCGCAAATGTTGTTTGAGCATACTGCCCTGATGATGACACTAAGGAGGCACTTAAAACATCTTATGTACTTGGTTTGAAGAAGGAGAACTGGTTCACTGGAGTCAAACATATCTTAACACCTGAAAAGGGCTTTCAATCAAGAATTTTGAGGGTGAACACTCCCCTGAAACAGCCTTAGGAGAGTTGGCGCTCCCCTATAAGTCCTCAAGGAGAATTATAACGCTCCTTTACCCCTCTGCAGGAGCACTGCCCACTTTTGAAGTGTTGGCGCTCCCCTTGAGCCTCTCTGGGAGCGTTCTAGCGCTCTGATGCCCCTTTTGAAGGAGCGCTCCCTAATCTGGGTCAATTGTTAGCCCGGTGAGGAGAATAAGGAAACGATCTTTCGAGATTAGGAGGCAGTTGTACTCAAATTCTTGGTTTCATCAAGAGATCCCTGATCTAAGGAGGAGGTTCCCAACTTGTTATAAACATAAATCAAGAGGTTAAGCTCCTTCCAACCTATATAAGCAAGCTCTATGATGGTGGAAAGGGGAAGAATTGCTAGCATGAAACCTATGATCTCATAGGAAACACACAGTCAGCCAAAAGAGAAGTGATCAGTGAAGCTGATATCAACCAGGTTGTGGATCTTTCAAGCAAGGGTTAGACGAAGAGGACTTGACGAAGCTATCGCATTCGCATCTACAATTGTAAGCATTGTTGTCATTATTCTCATTAATATGACATGCTTGGCCTGTTTCTTTCTAGTTTGTGTCTGATGTTACATGAATTTATCATTAATTGATAGATCTGTTTTCAAGCTAATATCAATAGAGTAGGAAGTGGTCGTATCTTGTTTGCCTACAGGACTTAGCGAGGAGCAAAGGATTGGAGCGCAACTCGGAGCATGCAGGGACAAACGTCGATTAAGAGGTACTTCTGTTGTCCTTCCTTCTCATGTATTATTTTAGATAGATTTGAAAGGAAGTCAGTGTCCATGTTAAGCATTTTTCTGTCTAGGGTTAAGGTCAAGCTCTAGAGGCGATCTACCTGTCCGCAGGGAGATTTTCCTACAATAGAAATTGGTGACTCCACTAGGGAGATAGGCTCGAATCGAAACCTCTTGTTTCGATTCCTCCTCATTTGACCTAGTTCTGTCCCTTGATTGTTTCAGACCTGGTTCACTCCTCTTTTGATTGGTTTCATGAGCTGATTGACTCCTTACCTTGTCACACTCAGCATACTTGTCAAGTTCGAATCCCAATTTTTAGAATTTTTTGACATTTTTGGAGCTTTCAGACCCTGGCACCCTGACCTAGTGTTGACAGAGCGCCAACACTCCTAATATCTTAGCACAGAGCGCTATAACGCTCCTTTCCCTTGGCAACAGAGCGCCGGCCTCTTTTTGTCCCAATAACCCTCCAGAACTGCCTTTTTCAGGGTTTGCCTCTGTGTCTCTTTTGTTGAGTGATCTAGAGAGTCAATTTTTCCTCTCTTTCAACCTTGACATCTGTCTTTCTGAAGAATAAACACCTTGTTGATTGGATCTTACAGCCTTCTTCACTATTTTCATTGAGTTTTTCCCTATTGAGTAAAATTCGAAACCTATGCGTTGTTCTTTTCTCCTCATCAGCTGAGTAAAGATCTTGGTGAAGGTCATCAAAGGCCTACAGACCTCTTTATATTGATTTCAGTCAAGGTCATTGTTCTTCAACTTTTTCTTTTTGGGTGTGAATTGTGTTTTCTCTTTGATTCTTTCGTTTTCACTTTTTCGTTTTGATTGCAACGAGAGGGTGCATTGTTTGTATGACTTTAGCTTGTGCTAGTTTGATTTTCATTCATACAAAGACAATTAGCGAGACAAGCATTGTGTTGAATTGATCTTTAACTCATATACAAACAATGAAAAAACATGATTGATTGTGCATATTAGAAGGCATTTTAAAAGGTTTTTGCATTACATCAGGATTTGATTGAGAAAAGGAATCGTTTGAGGACACTCCGTAGTTGTGCTTGTTAGTGAAAATAACTCTCTCTCTCCCTTAGATAGACATTCATCGAAAGGAAATGACTGCTTATCATGTTCGATGCATTATTTGGGTCTGAGTCATAATTCCATTTGTTTCACTTCCATACACCCCTTTTGCGTAAAGAACAACCATAAAAATCAACGCTAATTAAAATTTATCTAGATTTTTTTTTTTTTTTTGCTAGGATCCTCCACCAACAACAGAATAGGTGTAGTACTTTGGATTAGGATGTGAGCATAACTCTCCAAAGTTTCCAAAACAAACAGTAGCATCCTAAGTTAGGGAGAGAAAATCCAGTTATCGTATAAGTCTGCCTGGGATCCCCCTCTCACACAAGGGTTACGCACGAGGTCACATTCAGGGAAGCTACGGGGACTAACCCTCCGTGGTTTAACTGATTGTGGTGGTTGGATCATATTATGGGGGTCACTTTGAGGTAAATCCACAATTACTGCGTGGAAGCCTTCTAGTTGATTCTGGGCTTGATACCCTGCATGTGTGTTCCGATCGGACTGTCGACTGTTCCCGCCCAGGGGCTGACTGTGAATTGGTAACCTTAGTGGCCATAATCTTTAGGGTCTTAGACAAGGTGACGGTGACGGGAAGTCTCATTTTACTTGGAACAGACATTGGTCAAACTCACTCGGGCTCCTTGGAGGGTAAATCCACAATTACTGTGTGGAAGCTTGCACCAAGGCGTAAGTCTGTTAAGCAGGTCTCCATTGTAACTATTCCACCCTACCCCCACCCCTTCTGGACTTGATCATGCGATGTTGGATTTCATCACCAACTAGTACGGTCATCAAAAGAAGGCCCTGTTTGCTTGGTTGTGATTCTTAGATTTTTTAGCGTGTGTTGTTTCTTTTCGCTAGTTGGCCATAGATTTCTTTCGCTGACTCTTTTCCACCAACATAGACCCTCCATGCTATTCATGGAGGCTACAAGGACTTCCTCCAGAAAATATGGAAGGAAACACCCCTTTACCCCCTCATTCTACGGAGGAATCTCCTCAACGGAGCGAGGTTCATAACACTACAATTTCCCAGGAAGAAGTTCCCATCCCTTTGGAGAATTTTTGAATTGTCTTCGAATCTCCGGAAGCTTATCGCATTCCGAAGGGATATGAACGACAGATCCTCCACTTAAATTCTGCTGGATAATTTGTTGTCAATCCGGATATTCCGGCTGGGTCTCCTCAAAACCCTTTAGCCAATGACCCTTTTTGGACTGCAGACATTGTTCGGAGTCCACCACACTTGGTGCGAGATCTTTATGGAACAGGAGAAGGTGCCGATGCATCTTTTTCCTACACTGTACCCCCAAATCACTTCACCGATACTACCACTTTTACAGCCACACCAACCATTGGTCCAAACATACCGTTCGTTGGCCCAAGGCCTACTATTCCCCTCCAGATGGCCCATTCGACAATGGCCCTGCACATTCCGACTATCCCTGCCGGTAATGCGGTAGTGAATCAAGCCCCGATTGGCACACCTATAAAACCAAGACCTAATCTCCCTTTTGGATTTAGGGCACTGAACGCATCCACTATCACCATTGCCCAAACCACTACTCAAATTGTATTGGGAAGTTCCATACCTATCCAACAACCTGGAGGGACTAGCCTTGGTGGTCCTAACCCGATCAGAAACATTGGTCAGTCATTGGCATCTAGCTTTCAGATCCTGGGAACTCTACCTCAAACTGGGGGGCATCCTCCCTCCGGAGGACAAATTCCATTCAGAGGGAACCCTAATGCTAGGGGGAATCCTCCCACCGGAGGAAAAATTCCATTCGGGGGGCACCCTCATGCTGGGGGGCAACCTCAAGTCGAAGTCCACCATCAACCACAAGGACAAAATGTGTCCATCGCACCCAATCCATAGAGCATCCCTTTTCAAGGAAATCCACATGCCTCCATGGGACAAAATGTTCAGACTCCGCAACAACCCCCTTATGGACAAATTCCAAACCCACCCTATAACCCTCAAAACCCATCCGGTTATCCTCCGCTCGCACATGCTTCTCAAAACACTTCAAATCCTACGTACCTTGGTCAAAACCAACCTCATATGAGAGGGCCCACTAGTTATAATTATCCACATAACCCGGTAATGGGCCCCATTGGTGTACCCCTGCCACACCAACATTACCCACAGGTTAACCGACAACTACCTTTTCTGGCTACCTTGGATCTTCCAGACTTGTCTCGGTTAACAAATGATCCCATTTATCATTCTCCGGTTTGGCCAACTATTCCAGCAAAACTTCCTTCTGATATCCCAAAATTCGACGGAAAGTCCGGAGTAGACCCAAACAACCACATGATGACTTTCCATCTGTGGTGTTCATCCAACTCCCTCATGGACGACTCTATTCATTTGCGTCTTTTCCAACGAACACTTACAGGTTCCGCAACAAAATGGTATATTGAATTACCACGCGCATCTTTTCACGATTTCAACTCCCTCGCCATGTCATTCCTCACACACTTCCAACTGCCCATTCGATACGAGACGGGTACTAAACTATTAACCTCCCTTCATCAGACAACTTCCATACACATCTCCGATCATATCCATGAATGGAGACGACGACGAAGGCTAATCAAAGTGATCATCCCTGACCAATTATTAGCGGAATGGTTCACGAAATCATTATTACCCCAGATTGCTCGTGATGTTTCCATGGGTGGTGTGGTCACCAAGGAATAAGACATCACCTGAGCTCAGTACTTAGACTTAGTCTATTCACAATCCGATACTCTGTATGAGTTGATACCGAACGCTACCCATGCCACTAACGATCCATCCAAACCATCGACTGCTTCGCATGCGGATGGATTTATTGGCTCCGTCAAAACCCAATCCACCACATAGTCCACTGGAACGACTCAGCGACCCGCTTCGACAGCTGCTCCTAGTTCAACTGCACCCTCTTCTACCCCCACCCAAACTCAAATCTTTGATGTGAATGCGGTCCAATCAACCCCTTCACAACAACTTGGGGGCAAGAAAAAATAGAGAAACAAAACAAAGAAGAACAATAACAACGAACAACCCAAAACCCAACTGCAAACCCCTGCTGTCGGAAAACAACCACAGCGCAAACTGAAATTCCCATGTCTCATTTGTGGTGACGATCACTACACTTGATATTTCCCACACCATGATGAAGTGGCTAAACTTTTCAAAGGAAATTCACAACCCGCTGTGCTTACCCAGCCTTTTCCGCAACAACAATCTTTGGTTGCACAAACCCCCACGTCGGGGGGCAGTTCCAACCAACCCCCTGACGATGCCTTGACAAGCGCCCACATTTACATGTTTAACGGGGTTAATCTAACCACTCGTTCTACAGCATACGACACGCCAATTAAACCCGACAAGTCAAAGACTACTAATGGTTATTCACCAGATCCTTTACCATCTGTTGTTAATCCTCCATCTGTTAGCCCTCCATTCGGGCCACTGCAGATTGAGAAACCCTCTTTTGACTCCATCTTACGCCCTCCTAAGAGCACCATCTGGAAATCCACTTTCAATCCTAACTCACGGGCTGCCCAAAATTACAATATTGTAGAAGATTTGGCCCAAGCCCCGTGTGCCATGTCCGCATTGGAAGTTTTACAACACTGTCCTAACCAACGTAAGACGCTCTTAAATTCTATTGGTGCTTTCGATCTTGAGTCATCAAACTACATCACGTTTAACCTAGATGATCATCAACCGCGACTCTCCCACCAGCTAGCTTTCCAAATCGATGTTGTTGTTCACAATCAACAAATCCACCGAACTATCCTGGATGAGGGAGCTTCTACCTGTGTCATGTCTCTAGACTATTGGAAAGGCCTCAAATAATCATCCCTCAACAAATCCCCCATGATGTTACGCGCTTTCGATGGACGAGGTTTCCATCCTCATGGATTACTGCAATCCCTCGCCGTTCAATTGGGCGGTAAAATTGTTACTGTTGATGTCGAGGTGGTCGATGATCCCCTCGATTACAACCTCTTACTTGGAAGAAGTTGGTTCTATGCTATGACTGTTGTCGCCTCGTTGGTGTTTCGATGTGTACAATTCCCTCATCAAGGAAAAATTTTCACCGTCGATCAACTTGACTTCTGTACACCCAACGCTCGCATCCCTGCCACCAACAACATTCCTTTTTTGGGAGACCACCTAGTTACGTATGAAAGCGTTGGTGTTGGCTTATTGAAAGATTCTAGACTTATGGGTACTTTCCCTACACCACTTCCAGTTACTGCACACCACATTGTTGTCGTCAACATGATCTCGACTATGCCTTATCAATCCTTGGAATCATTTGATCCATGGATTGTATCTAGTCCTTTGGAATTCGATGTGCTCAGTGACACCATGCCACTCAGCCCAGCCAAGGCCGCATACGTAGCTATTCAATCTACTTCTCCCTCTTCGAACACTTCACATTCATTGGCACCTGATGCTTACTTGGTGCCCTCATGGTTGGATTCCCTATCATCTGTCATCGATTACATTTCCCACATTTTTCCTTCAGACAAATCTATTATGGAAATGCTCATTATTGACAATTTACCCTGGGATGACAACCACCATCGATCCTCTTTTCTTCTACCTTTGGAAGAAGTGCAAGACATACAATCTATCTTCCCCCCTGATGTTACTGATTCTCCACAATCCCCTATCCTCACACAAGATACTTTCTCTGAGGGGAACATGGGTAACATCTCGACTACAATCACAATTGACATTTCAGTCAAAGAAGGTGTCGTAGAAAACATCAATCTTGGCGCTGATTGCACGCCCGACGAAGTGGTTTCTTACACCACTTTGTTCAAGGAATTCTGCGATGTCTTCGCATGGAGCTATGAGGAAATGCCAGGGATTGACCCTTCGACCGTCATACAAGAAATCAAGACTTACCCTGACGCAAAACTGGTTCGACAGAAACTCCGCCCGGTTCACCCCAAGAAAATGACAGCTATCAAGGAAGAAGTTGAAAAACTTCTAAAATCTGGCTTCATCTATCTCGTCCCTTTGAAGGAATGGGTCTCCAACCTCGTTCCGATTGCCAAGAAACAAGGGACCATCCGTGTTTTCATATATTACCGAGATCTCAACAAAGCGTGTCCCAAGGACAACTACCCGACGCCTTTCATCGATCAAATCATCGATAATTGCGCAGGAAGTGTAATCTTCTCTTTCATGGATGGATTTTCTGGATATAACCAGATTGAAATCTTACCTGTTGATCAACATAAGACAACCTTCATCTGCCCTTGGGGAACTTTCGCCTACCGAAAGCTATCGTTTGGCCTCAAAAATGTTGGTGCTACTTTCCAGCGAGCCATGTCGTACGCTTTCCACGACATCAAGCATATTGCGGAACCTTACCTCGATGATTTACCCGCCCATTCATCCAACCGACCTGATCACATTGGTCACTTACGAGAAATTTTTCTTCGATGTCGTTTCTATTGTATTCGTCTGAACCCACATAAATGCATTTTCGCTGTCGAATCCGACCAACTCCTTGGTTTCAACGTCTCCAAAGATGGGATCAGGGTGGATCCCTTAAAGATCAAGGCCATCCTAGCCTTACCCCCACCTACCAACTTAACCCAACTCCAAAGTTTGCAAGGAAAAGCAAACTTTCTCCGTCGTTTCATCTACAATTATGTTGAGATCACTAAAGGATTTATGCGGCTTCTACAAAAGAACGTCCCTTTCATCTGGGATGACACTGCCCAACGGTCATTCGACGCTCTCAAGCACGCTTTGACCCACACTCCTTTGTTACATCCTCCCGAATATATAAAGGATTATATCCTTTACTTGGTCGCTTCTACTTCTACCATTGCGATGGTGTTAGTCCAAGAGGACTCTAATGGCCAAGAACACGTGATTTATTATCTGAGCAAGAGTTTATCCAGGCTTGAACTTAGATATTCGCATGTTGAGAAACTGGCTATGGTAGCCGTCATTGCTGTGCAAAGATTCTGCCACTACATCTTATTACGCACCACCACGGTAATCACAGACTCCAACCCCATGTACCACGTCTTGACTCGTCAAGTACTTGGGGGAAAATATTCGAAATGGATCGTTATTCTTCAAGAATTCGATCTCGAGTTTACGAAGGCTAAAGCCAAAATATCCCTGGTGTTTGTCGAGCTTATCTGTGCTCTCCCAGGTACCGATGAAAACATTGAAACTAGAGACTCTCTCCCCGATGAGTCTCTCTTCCTCATCAGCACCTCTGACCCCTGGTACGGAGACATTCTCCTCTACCTTCAAACTCAACGTTTTCAGCCCAACATCTCCCGTGAAGAGCGTTGACGCATCCGTCACCACTCTCGCCATTACCTCATCCTCAACGACACTTTGTATCGCCATGGTATTGACACTATCCTTCGGCGATGTCTGATTCACGAAGAGGTTGAACGCATTTTGAATGATTGTCACCTTGGCGCCTGTGGCGGTCACCTTTCTGGGATGGCCACAGCCCAAAAAATCTTACGTGCCGGCTACTTTTGGCCCTCAATCTTCAAAGATTGCATCGAGGCCGTCAAAAAATTCCCACCCTGCCAAATCTTTAACAAGAAGGCACGCACCCACCCTACTACGCTGCACCCCATTATTGCCATCGACCCCTTTTCCAAATGGGGTATCGATTTCATGCAGTGTAAGCCTACCTCAGCCGAGGGGCACGGTTACATCATTGTCGTCGTCGACTACTTCACGAAATGGGCTGAGGCTATGCCTACCTTCCTGAATGATGGTCGTACTGCAGCTCTTTTCCTCTTCAACCATATCATTACTCGTTTTGGTGTACCACGTGCCATCGTCACCGACCATGGTGCACACTTCAAAAACCAGATGATGAGCGAGTTACATGTCAAATTGGGTTTTCACCATGAAAACTCATCCCCCTACTACCCTCAAGAGAACAGGCAAGTTGAGGCTATCAACAAAGTCCTAAAAACCATGATCCAACGCATGGTAGGGGAAAACAAAACATCGTGGCATTTACAACTGTTTTCCGCTCTCTGGGCCTATCGCACTTCAGTGAAAACCTCAACCGAATTCACTCCTTTCCAGTTGGTCTATGGCATTGAAGTCGTCCTACCAATCGAGTGTGAAATTCCATCACTCAAATTGAAAGTAGAACTCCTGCCCCATACTTCTGCAGAAGAAGAACGATTCTTGTA
>ML777226.1:1281305-1303186 GCA_009831015.1 Picea engelmannii | reverse complement strand
AGTCTATACCCTTGCTTGAACGTATACAAAGTATTTCGGTCATCAGTTCGCATCTTCTGACTTCATACTTTGGGGGGCATTTTGTTACACATCAAAATCAATCAACTGGATAAGTGTCGCATATTCCTCTCAATTGTCGTAAGTGTCGCAACTTCCTTACAACTTTTGCAAGTGTCGCAAGTTGGTTACAAGTGTCACAAATGTTGTTTGAGCATACTGCCCTGATGATGACACTAAGGAGGCACTTAAAACATCTTATGTACTTGGTTTGAAGAAGGAGAACTAGTTCACTGGAGTCAAACATCTCTTAACACCTGAAAAGGGCTTCCAATCAAGAATTTTGAGGGTGAACGCTCCCCTGAAACAGCCTTAGGAGCGTTGGCGCTCCCCTATAAGGCCTCAGGGAGCGTTATAACGCTCCTTTACCCCTCTGCAGGAGTGTTTCCCACTTTTGAAGTGCTGGCGCTCCCCTTGAGCCTCTCTGGGAGCGTTCTAGTGCTATGATGCCCCTTTTGAAGGAGCACTCCCTAATCTGGGTCAGTTGTTAGCCCGGTGAGGAGAATAAGGAAATGATCTTTCGAGATTAGGAGGCAGTTGTACTCGAATTCTTGGTTTCATCAAGAGATCCCTGATCTAAGGAGGAGGTTCCCAACTTGTTCTAAACATAACTCAAGAGGTTAAGCTCCTCCCAACCTATATAAGCAAGCTCTATGATGGTGGAAAGGGGAAGAATTGCTAGCATGAAACCTATGATCTCATAGGAAACACACAGTCAGCCAAAAGAGAAGTGATCAGTGAAGCTGTTATCAACCAGGTTGTGGATCTTTCAAGCAATGGTTAGACAAAGAGTACTTTATGAATCTATCGCATTCGCATCTACGATTGTAAGCATTGTTGTCATTATTCTCATTAATATGACACACTTGGCCTGTTTCTTTCTAGTTTGTGTCTGATGTTACATGAACTTATCATTAATTGATAGATTTGTTTTCAAGCTAATATCAATAGAGTAGGAAGTGGTCGTATCTTGTTTGCCTACAAGACTCATCGAGGATCAAAGGATTGGAGCGCAACTCGGAGCGTCCAGGGACAAACATCAATTAAGAGGTACTTTTGTTGTCCTTCCTTCTCATGTATTAGTTTAGATAGATTTGAAAGGAAGTCAGTGTCCACGTTAAGCATTTTTCTTTCTAGGGTTAAGTTCAAGCTCTAGAGGTGATCTACCTGTCCGCAAGGAGATTTTCCTACAACAACCCTCCTCAACAATAGATTCAGGATTTGAAGAAGAAGAGGTGGCAAGTAATAAAACAAGGGAGGAATACACCCTGGGGATAGAAGAAGAATTGTTTTCACCCCGGGATCAAGGAAGTGCTACAAAACCAGGAGGGATATTTTGGGAATCTAATTCACCATTGGGTTAGGGAAACCTTGTTCAAACAGAAGAAGACTTTGGGGAATCCTCCCACTGGGACAACCTTGAGGAACACTTGCACAGCGAGGTACAAGGGAGTACAAATAAACATACTCAAACGCCTAGTGGGAATTCTGCAAAAACTCAAAGTAAGTACAAAAGTGTGGCTAACTCATCACTCGAATTTTCAATTGGGGATATCACAAGGGAGGATCCCATGAAGTCTATCCCCTTCTCTGCACTACCTAATTTGCATGGACGATATATTGAAGACCCAGACACATTTCTATTTGAATTTGACATTGTTTGTTGTGGGTATGATTATATATTTGATGCTCAGAAGCTAAAAATATTTCATGCTACTTTAAAAGGAACAACCCTAAGATGGTTCATGGGCTTAGGTGGAAAATATATCACTACCTGGGAAGAAATGAAAACCACCTTCCTTCACAAGTACCGAGATTATTGCAAATCTCGAGATGTAAAGGATGAGATCTTTAAAATAGTGCAGAAGGAGGATGAGAACATGGAGGATTTTTTGGAACGCTTTAATTATAGTCTATAGAGATCAGGGAACAGTGATCTACACAAGGATATCTTGAAAATAATATTTCTTTGAGCATTAAGGGAAGATTCCTTGGAAATATTGAATATGGTAGGAAAAGGGGACATATAAAAGTCAGACTTTGACACAATCTGTGAATTATGCATCCAATGCTCACGAGAAGAAGCCAGACAAATGTAGGGAACTTGAATTACCAAACCGTTTGACAGTGGGGTCACAAAGATAGAACTTGGGAACCTCCTGGAGGATTTGAGGAATGACATTTTGAACACCCTAACCTCACAAATGGACCTTCTATAAGCAAAATAGAAGCAAATTGAGTCAGAAAAATCCATGGCAGTATTTTGTCCTAGGTGTAGAAAGAAACATTTGCAGCATGAATGCCCACTAAACATTATTTGTGCTATATGTGAGCAGAATCATGATACTAGTGAATGTCCTTATTTTCCAGGATTAAAGGCGATCTTTCAGGGAGCAGACGAAGAAAAGGATCATCTCTACTTTATGGGACCAAAGAAGCCATGGAAGCCATGACCATAGAACATAAATCAAGGTATGCCTCAAGACTTCTCTCAGTATTTCAATACATCAAATTATGGATCTCAAACCATTCCTTTTTCACCATCATGGACACAAAATTATCAAAACAATATCCCATTTCTTTGAAACCTGTTGGACACACCTACCACACTTAGAGGGGGGGTGAATGAGTGTGTGAATATTTTTCAAAAACTTCCTTCTTTACAAAAAATCCTTAGTTAACATTCAACATTTATTCATTACCCATTTTTTTCATTTACAACCAGTTAGATGAGAACATATATCAACAACATATATCAGCAATATATCATTAACAAGTCATCATCACAAGGAACACAAAGAACACAAGATGTATGTACAATTTTTCTTTTTATTATGGACAACAATCTGGGGGTTTATCAACACCAACTGAATAGAGTACAACTCTACAAGAGCACCATCTCTATAATGCAAGACTCAACTTACACCGTCATCACCAACTGATATGAGGCAACAATCCTCAACAGATATCAATCCGTCAACAGGTACGCGACCTGTCAGTAGTGTAGCCCACGTGTGCACGCACTCTGGCTCACTACAACACGTGTATGTACGCATCCAGTGTATACAACAGCCTGCGTATACCTTCTGATTTGTTTAGGGTTTATCCTTCAATATCAACTCATATAGTCTGCAACCAATATATCATCATGTTCTATCTCTAACTTTCCAATCTAACCACCAGCCAGTCACAACATCTCCGAGCTCTCCAATAGCTTTCTCATGCTCCACAATAGATCAATATGAATGTTATCTCAAACATTTATAAACATATAGTATACCATAGAAATCACGTCACCACTGAATCCAAAGAGTACTACTCCATCTACCAAATCATCCAAACTGAACCATATCATAGAAGTCATACCAAGAATGCCCTAAGCATTCACAACATATTAAACAAAGGTATCCACAAAGGAAATAATGTAATCATACCAGTGTCTTAGTGATATATCTGAGACCATAGAATGCAGGTCTAGAACCTGCCTAATCATCCAAGAACTTGGCACCAGCTCAAACACAAGTCTTCACCATTTTATCCACTATATGCACCCTATCCTCATATAGCACGCCTATGTACGCGCTCTGGCCTATTACAACCCGTGTATACCTCAGAAACTAGGGTTTCTGAAGCTCCAAGACGTTTTCCGTCAAGATCTCCGACATTGCTGAAATTTTTATGTGTCCATGAGATCCTCCTCTCACTCTCTTCCTCAAAATTGATCTTCAATCATGCTCAAGAGATCCACACCAATAAGATGCTCTTACAAGAAGCTCTCCATAAATACTCCAAAATATATTCACAAGAATCTCTCCATTGATCCACAAAAAGGATGATTTATAAGAGACCATAGCTATCTTATTTATACTTTCATCCTCTAGGTTACTCAACCCATTTCTAGGTCACTTAACCCATTTTCCTTATTTTAGGGTTAACCACTTTCCATAAATAGAAAGTTCTCCAATATTTATAATTTAAATATTCCTTCTTGATTTTGTCACCATACTTTATCATTTAAATAATCTTTCTTGATTTTGTTACTTCTCTTTATTATTTAAATAATGATTTCTTCTTTTAGGTCACTTTGACTTCTTTGACCTAGGGGCTTCAAGTCTTCATATGGGGGTCCTTCAACTTCATGAGTCCATAACTCTCAAACCGTGAGGAGTTATGTGGCATTCCACATACCACCAAAAATGGCATGACAAGCACTATCCATCTAGGATAGTTTCACCAACAACTTCATTGATATGCATCTCATTATTTCACATACAAGCATGTATCCTCCAATCGTTCTTCTAGGATAACTCAATCCGCAAAGCATCTTCCCATGAGGGCTTTCACCATAAGGGGACCACTTTGGAGTTCATCCATTTTTTCACCTTATCAATCATGATAAGACAATAATGAGTCATCGTTTCATAAAAAAAACTATGCATCATCATGTATCAATGACAACTCATTGATCCATCTTCATCTATGCGTCATATCAATGATCCATATGTATCAATTGGTTTCCACTTTGACATATATCATTTTCATCAAGGACAATCATCAATCAATCAATTACTTGACATCAATCAATCAAACCATTTCCATCAATGACACATGATCCAACAATCTCCCAAATAATCAAACCATTGGCATCAATGAAAACATGATCCAACAATCTCCCCCTTTGGCATTGATGGCAATACCAACATTGATGTCAACACAAATTACCAATTATTGATGTCAACATGTAGATAAGGAATTCTCTACATTAATAGTCAATGTGATTATCTCTCCACATCAATCTCTCCCCAGCAATAGACATCAATCACATCAATGTGATTAACTCTCCCCCTTTGACATCAATGGAAAAGGGACATTCTCCTCTTGGGGTTGCTCCCCCTTCTTGAAATCGCCTTGGGGTTGCTCCCCCTGTCTGAATGCCTTTATGCTCTTTCTTTAAATATAGGGCTCTTTTCTAGGTATGCATCTAATAAATATCTCCTCCTAGAATCATGGGAAGAATAATAACTCCCCCTAAGGGTATGTCTCCCCCTTTCTTCTGTTCAAGATGAAAAATATGCTACCATATGACGATCCTTGGACGTTTTCATGAATCAAAATCATGCCATTCCAAGCATCATGAAGCAAAAGATATGTCAATGATGAAATAAAGAATCATGAACAATATATCAACCAAGTACATCATGTACCAAAATGTGCCCACAATGCACAACACCCATGTACATCAACCATGTTAGATATCATCCATGGAATGTATCAACCATATGCCTCTATCAATATTCCAACATGTGCATATACCAATATGCCAACCATGTGCATCCACCAATATGCCAACCATGTGCATATACCAATATGCCAAACAAATACCATCTATGAGTGTACCATCATGCATCATCACTTGCACCAAGCAAGTATATCAACCTTGCATCAACAAGCTATGACTCCACAATGATGTACAACATGATTATCAACTCAACTCACCAACTACATGTCCCAATATGTAGTCCAACCACATGCAAAATGCATGCACCCTGATATCCAACAATACCATATGCTTCCAATAATACATCATAAGTTATATCAATGAAACTTCAATTATGTACCAACCATGTACCCCAATAGATTATTTTACATAATCCAATAGAGGAGCATTTGATCAACATCGATCCATACTCATGGGTTAGTGCCATGCACCCAAGATTTATTTTATATCATAACCTTGTGTGATCTAACTTAGAACCATGAAAACCTGCAACAAACAATGTTAGAACCTGCAATAAACAATGTCAGACCCTACAATACAGAGTTATACCATCACATCAAGCTGCAACCCATGTGCATTGCCTTTTTTTTTTAAGTCTTTACCACATATACACGGCCAACTACACAACAGAGCGCGTGTTTATGGGATCTATGCAAGGTCATCCATCGTATGTATGTGACTATCACCACTGTCACCCACGTATGCCTCAGTAGATGTCTTACTTAAGCTTCCCTTCAGTCTTTCATTTTGCTCTGGCTGCTCTGTCTTCTTCACCCACTTCTGTAGATGACCCTTCTCCTCAGAACTTGATCTCTGAGCATCCATCTTTTCAAAGATGTCTCCCTTTCTTACTTCATTCCTTATTCTAGCCATGCTATGTGAAGTCCTCATCATGGAATTTCTTCTTGTGTTCCAGTACTCCTGGGATTTGTGGCCAAATCCACTACAACTGTAGCATCTCATGGAGATATAGTGAACAACAATATGTCCTACTTGATCACATCTCCAACACCTTGTGGTGTTATAGAATCTTCCATTACATCTCCTATCATAAGATCTACATTCAAAATATTTGTGACCATGTCCATTACATGAATAAAAATACCCCTGAAAAATGCTTCCATACCTTTGCTTGGGTGTCCCAAGAATAGCTTCTTGATGTCTACCTTTCTTTGCTCTTTTGAAATTTTCCTTGCTTTGTATAGATGGTTTCTTTAAAACATTGTCTTCCTTATTTGATGGACTTACCTCATGCTTCTTTGAGGTGCTTTCTTTAGCATGTGTATCTTCTCCTTTGTATCCAAGACCTAATTTATCACATGATGATATTTGACTTTCCAAGATCTCATCCAAGATTCCTGAGCTATTCAAGAATTTGTTTGACTTTTCCACCTTCTTTCTAAGGAAAACAATTTCAAATTATAACTTACAACATGATTCTTCCTTTTCATTTAATTGAATCTTCAATATTTCCTCTATTCTTTTGGCTTCTTCAATTTGGGTTTTGAGATGGACAATGGATTCAAAACTTTTGTTAATTTCATCATCTATATTCATGTCTTCTTTTCCATTCTTTAGTCTTGTGATTTCTTCTTCCTTTTTATTGCTCTCTTCTTGTTCCTTTATCATTTCTTTTAACTTCAATATGTTCCTTTGACTCCTCCTAAGAAACTTCTTAGTGTTATCTGAAAGATAGTTATAGTGTGTATAAAAATGATCACTTCTATATCTATATAAACCTTCTTCAATTTCCTTTTGAAGTTTTAATAGATTTTCTTCTATTCTTTTCATGGGATAATTACCATCAAACTTTACACAAACTTTTCTATATCTTCTTCTTCACTTGTAGAGAAAAATTCATCATCATCATCATTGCAATCAAGTGCTTTTGAGGTTTCTTTACCTTCATTTGAAGTATCTTCACTATCTTCTATTTTGCCAACATCAACACATAATTATTTTCCTTCATCTTCAAGATCTTCCTTTGTGCTATCATTACTTGATTATTTATCTTCACTTGAAGTATTTTCAAAATCAAATTTAGAAATAAAGCATTCAAGATTTTTTGATGATTCTTTACCTTTGATGATATTGATGGAGTGGTCTTCAATGTCTTCCTTCTCCTTCTTGATTTGATATGTCTCCTCTAGCTTTAGCCATAGATCCTTAGTAGAAGTGCATTTTCCCGTGCTCTCTTTGATGGGGCTTCAGAGTCCACTAAGAATGGTCTTGAGAGCCAATGCATCATTCTTATTTCCTTCCCTTTGAGCTGCAAACTTTGACTTGTTCTTCAAAGGAACTGATCCACCAATGGCTGCCTTCCAAATAGATTCTCCCATTGTCTTCAAATACACTCTCATTTCTATTCTCCAAGTGGAATAGGTTTCCTCATCAAGGATTGGAACTTCATCATCCATTTGTGTGTCTATGGATCTCCTTCAAGCTTGTTAAGGCTTGTAGTGAAGGCCTACTCTTATACCAATTGTTGGACACACCTACCACACTTAGAGGGGGGCTGAATGAGTGGGGATCTTTTTCAAAAACTTCCCTCTTTACAAAAACTCCTTAGTTAACATTCAACATTTATTAATTACCCATTGTTGTCATTTACAACCAGTTAGATGAGAACATATATCAGCAATATATCATCAACAAGTCATCATCACAAGGAACATAAAGAAAACAAGATGTATGTACAATTTTTCCTTTTATTATGGACAACAATTTGGGGTTTTATCAGCAACAACTAAATAGAGTACAACTCTACAAGAGAACTAGCTTTATAATGCAAGACTCATCTTACACCCTCAACACCAACTGATATGAGGCAAAAATCCTCAATAGATATCAATCTGTCAACAGGTACGCGACCTATCAATAGTGCAGCTGGCGTGTGCACATGCTCTAGCTCACTACAACACGTGTATGTATGTGGCCAGTGTATACAACCACCTGCGTATACCTTTTGAGTTGTTTAGGGTTTATCCTTCAATATCAACTCAGATCATCTGCAACCAATATATCATTATTTTTGCACCTCTTTTGTCACCTAAATGAGCAAAACAAAGGTGATTACAAGCTTAGTTGGGTTAGCTAAGCAATACAGCAGTAAAGAAAAGGGTTAGAAAAATAAACATAAAAGACTAAGATAAGAATTAAACTAGGAAAGGAATGAACAACTAAACTATTGTGCATAAGGACATAAGAAAAAGAAACAAACAAGACTCATGTCACCAATGGAAAGGATTGTATTAGTGAAAAGAAAACACCGAAAAGAAAGGGGACTTTGGATCCCTTCTTCCTCCAAGGGAGGGATCTTGGACCCCCAATATTGAGCTCTTCTTACAACTTGAAAACTTGAAAGAAATGGTGAAAGAATCCCAAGCTAACCCACTCAAAAGGTGATGTGGATTGCCCAAATGGAATGGCGCTAGTATGTTCTTGATGAGAAAAGAGGATTCACCAAGAGAATAGCAGCAGCATAACCTTACAAATGAATTCCTTGAAAATGTAGTGCACCCATGGCTTTGTTTTATAGCACCACTTTGAGGTATTGTGCAACTAGATTTTAGTGTGAAAAGGGATTGTTTAGGGCACCTTTAGGTCTTTGACCAGCCACCCAGCCAGATCTAGCCGAGATTTGGATGTCAAATCAACTTGGAAGCTGAACCAGAAGTGGGTGGGAGGCCGACCAACATCATAAATGCGTCGTTCTCAGGTGTGTGTGGATTTTATCATCCACAGTCATGAATCGTGTGCATGTGCACTTTTATTGCATTTCTTGATGGCACATGTGCGTGCACCCCTTGTGTAGTCATAACGCATCTTGATTTTATAACTGGTTGTATAGTTTTGAACCTTTTGGAAATGGTTTTTTGGTAATTTTGGTCCATGGGTGAACTCATCGTTGTTTGAATATGTTGGATTCCTGTAACCATTTGCGAACGAAATTTCAGTGATAATAGATGCCCCCTGGTGGATGAGGTTAGGAGAATACGGATAGCCGAAATTCATCAATGTTTCTTCTACTGAGAGTACCGTTGTAAGAAAGAGAAATAGTGAGAGTATCAAGAGTGACCCGTTGGAGGGAGAAGGGAACCTGTAGGACCCAACCTTTCACAAGGTGTGGAAAATAAATTGTGTACAAATGAGGCAGGCATGCCCCATGCTCATGTCATGTAACTCCAAAAAAGGGTGTTGTACAGTAACTAAAATTATGTGTTGATGTAGACAACTGCAGTGCCCTCGGGGGAGGTTTGGATAAAGGAAGAGGACAATTTCGATGAGGAACATACTCTGAACAATAGGCAATGATACCTATAAGAAGTATCATAGATTTTGTGGGCATTGATAGCCCAACAAAGTTCAGAGGTCTTTGGAAAATATCAAAAACAACTGCAATAGTCACAAAGTAAGACCCACTGTAACATGAGGAAGTGTTGAAGTCGAATGTTATGGGGGTCAACGACAACAGAGAGTAATGATGGTTCTCCCTATGTTGTCCAAGACTCCTCATTGTAAAGGTAATGAGAGTCAATATACTGTCGCCCTTATGGAAACTGTGTTGATGTCGACAAAAAGGGAGACACAACTCCAAGAAGCAAAGGGATTCATGAAATCCACTAGGTGAGGTCAGGAACTGAGGATGTACATGGATGAAGTCAAGATGCGTGGAGACTCAAGGCTACCCTTGGTTTGGGATATATGTGAAGTATAAGTGGACGCAATCGTTCAATGAGGTCGAGTGTCAGGGGGACAATGAGACGTGGTATAAGTTGTGCCAGAGGCGGGACAAAGTGAACAAACTCAGAGAGCAGAGGTAGGTGGTCTGTGGGATACTCAGAGTTTATGGACAATGTCAATAGGAGTAGGTGATAAGGAATTCCCCAACCAAGGGTGACATGGGTTATTTTTGCCAAGAAGGTCGCCAAAGATGACGACAAAAAACTATGTAAAATGTTGGAAACAATGGCTTAGTTACAAAAAGAATTAAAAAATTAGTGGGGATAATAATGCAGATATAGAAACGAGTGCCCCAGTGTAAGATGGCTTGGCCTGAGGATGGCGCAAGTTGGTGTAAAAAACAAGTGGAGGGTTGGGGCCCCATAGGCGGGTTTCTATAGTAGGGAAATGTATGGAGGGAAATCTGAAGATGGGTAAACTGACGGTGGATGAAATGGATGGTAAATGGTGTTGTGGGAGTTTAGTCAAAATAAAACCATGAGGAAGTGCCCTAGGAGTCCATTGGGTAGGCTAGAAAAATGAGGAGAAGGAGTATGTGGTTGATTCGTGACATGATGTAAGACTATTGAGACTCCCATCCCTAAAGGTTGAAAACAACATGAGTGTCAAAGTTCCAAGGGGGGCTATGAATGGGAAAACTCATGTGGGGGAGAGTGCTACCGGGTGAAAATACCCAAAATGCAGTGGAGGTGACAGTACTGCAAAGCCGGATATAGGGACCCTAGAGGCAATTTTTAGAGGGTGTGACTGGAGATGCAATTGAGATTCAAAGGGAATGATTACATGCCAGTGTTGATTATATACCTGAAGGCATCGCGCTAGTGTGTGATGACCAAGTACCTGCACACATGACAACCAAATACCTGACATGAACAATATCTGAAGATAATTGAACATATAATCATTTATTTGATAATTTTGAACATGAGCAGGCATACCTGGATGGGGTATGGAAAAATTCCTCCCCAAGGGCTAAGGATAAAAAATGGCTTGGGGACTGTCTTCATGTAGAGGATGGGGTGTTGATCTCGTGGCTGAAGACGGATCGAAAAACGGACGTCCGAAGCTCTCAAAATGGAGTCTGGAAGTTTGGCAAAAAGGACTATATATAGTTGTAGGGCCCACACTGCCACCTAATTTGTACCTGTTGTCAGAGTGATTCGATGAGAGATATTTAGAGGAGATTTGGAGATTCCAGAAGGATGAGGCAGCCGATTCAGGACCAGTGAGCTTCAAGTTAGTTGTCTTATCGTCCTACATAAAATTAGGGTTTCTATTTTTGGGCAGGGCCTGTACAGAGGGTCGTACAGGGGGTTTTGTGGGTGTGGTCCCCCTAGTGCGCAGGCGATCGAAAAATATACGTGCATGGGTGAGCGCCTATAATGCGAATATCCGTGCATGAGGGTGCCTTAATGGGGGAAACAGGCATGCATGGTATGTGTGCCTGTAAGATAAACGACTACGCATGCAATCGCAGCTGTGTAGTGAACAGGTGCACTATGATGCGCGCCTGTATATGTGACAGGGGTGCATGAAGACGCCTTTGTATGGTTGACATGTGTGCATGTGTGCACGCTTGTGGGATGAACAGGCGCAATTGTGTGTGCACCTCTGGGATGAACAGGCGTGCACATGTGTGTGCCTATGGAATGAACATGCGCGCATGTGTGTGCGCCTATGGGTTTAAACAACTGTGCCTTGGAGGAAAAGCTAACAGGTGCAAAACTCATATTTTTTGGAGATGATAATGTGTTTATGTTTGAGATGGCTGATCAAGAACTAGATTATGTGGTTGCAGGTGATCATTTGGACGATGTTGGTTCACTGGAGAGAGAGAGAGATTGATCACATCTCAGGGAGGCTGTGACCAATGAGGAGCCGACGATTCACGATACTTTGGCAGCTTGTGGGCTGCTAAATTTCTTTGAGCACCCCTTGGTATGAGCCCAGGAGTACCTTCTACAATTCTTGATTCAGATGTGAAGTCCGGATCTACATTGTTTTATGGTGTGGGGTGAGCAGTTGGCCTTCACTGTGGTGGAGGACGTATATTTTCTGACTGGGATCTCTTTTCGGGGAATGCCCTTATTGGTGGAGCCTGTAATACTTGGGGATGGGCAGTTGGCTACCTTAGGCCAGAGGTACTATACGAGGGAGGAATTTATGTCGGGCTCTGTGGTGAGTATTGGGGCTATGGGTTACTTGGTTCATCGTTGTGTGGCAGCGATGGTTGTGAGGGTATATGGATCACTCGCAACTCAAGGGATCAGTGGTGGTCAGCTGAGGATTATGGGGAGGGCGCTAGTAGGAGAGAATTTTTCCTGGGGCTTGATGTTGCATGCCAAGATGGTAGGGCAGCTAGACAGGGGTCGAGTTGCGGATGTCGGGGACTTTGCTATTGGGTCCATCTTGGTTGCATGGTTTTTGGAGAGGGTTTCAATGTTGCACCCTAGAGTGTTATTGGGTCCACCTGAAGCACGAGAGCTGTGACAAAAGAGGTGGGATAGAATATTGATTCGTCATGATGGTGGGGAGGGTGGCCATTTTTTCATGGTCGAGGCTGCACAGGTGTGGCAGTAGATGCCACAGATCATCCTGTAGTATCCGTACTATGGGGTGGACTTCCAAGGTGATCTGGAGATGGTGTTACCTCCAAGAGAGGTGTTCGACCACCGAGGTATGATGTGATTTTTTGATTTTTTGATATTTAGATAGTATAGCATGTGTATTATGTATAGATGGATGTTGATGCTATCCTTTGTTTATTTGTATGTGTAGATGTGGGACCCCGCGGGTGCGAGGTTGATTTGGTTAGAGCATCAGGGGCTGGTGAGACCTCCGCGGGGAGATCCATGGGCAGGAGAGAGATGACGATGGGAGGATGTTGAGACGAGACCTGCTGGCGATGAGAGGGAGGCTAGGAGATGTTGTTTTGACAACCCGGGTGCAGGGCCATCAGATGCTCCTCTAGCCGAGGTTGGGGGAGAGTTTGAGGATATTCGTCACCGCTTGGAGGTGGTGCTATAGGGAGTGTCTGAGGGCATGTGGTTGCGTATCCAGGATGACGACATCCTAGAGCAATGTGTAGGGGTTCCGTTGATGTTGTGGACCGTGGTTCAAAGAGCAGCAGTAGCAGGTGCTACAATGATTGGGCAGCTACCTCCAGGTCCGGAGGGACCAATAGCAGGTGAGGCACCACCTCCTGAGGGAGGGTCAGGTGGTGGTGCTCTAGAGGCACCATGAGTGTCTTTGTATGTATTTTTGTATGTTATATAGGCTGGTGAGCGCATTGGGTGTGGTGATACCAGTTTTGTACCNATATATATATATATATATATATATATATATATATATATATATATATATATATATATATATATATATATATATATATATATATATATATGTATGTATGTATGTATGTATGTATATGTATGGATATACATTTTGGGATCTTTGTGATGTTCACATGTGTGTGATGATTTTTTAATGTTGTTTATGATGTCTAATATATATGTTGTGACAGACTTTTGATAGTTTATGTGTGTGTAAAGGTGTCTTGATGTGATATATGCCAATCTAGTACAATGTTATCCATGTTATCTATGATTTGATTAAATTGTCTTGGAATATGTGTAAATGTAATGAAATCAAAATGTCGAGATAAAAATCTAACTTGCAGTTATTTGCGAAAGAGGCAAGGATCGCGGACACGGTACACATTGTTGAGCTAGAGGACGACCAGTTGGGAGTCAAGTAAGACGCTAAGGTGACGAATACGATGATGGTTAGCATCAGCGAGGATACCAATGACGGTAGTGTACTCGACTTGGTTGTTGGTTGCGGAGCCCAAACATATGCCGCTGGAGTGGAGCAGTTCATGTGAGGGGGAATAGAGGGCCCAAGCAGTCGAAGCGAGATTCTGTGTCCAATGGTTGGCGTTGTTAATGTAACTGATGTGGTAGGACGATGGAGGAGGCATCTATCAATAACACAAATGATAGTTTAGATGTGAGGTATGGAAAAAAGATTAAAAACACTACAAAATAAATAACCTAGTGTAGAATGGCTATGCTCAGGCATAAAATTTCTTTAAGTACAACCCGTTGACGGGTTCTTTGAGAGAGAGGCCCTCGGGGGAAACCAGGATGTATGCACCTTTAGTGAGGCAATGTTGGATAATGTAAGGGCCATGCCATAGTGACTCAAATTTTCCATGGCCGAGGGTATCGTGAGTGATATCGTAAGCAAGGACGAGGTCGCCTTCGTGAAATGAGAGAAGGTTGACATGACGATCAAAGGTGGCTTTTGACCATTTTTTGGTTGCCTCATTGTTCTATAATGAAGATCGATGATCTTCATCCAGGGACTCTAACTTCAGCAAACACTGCTCCATTGGAGCAGTGTTGGGTAATAGCTCAATTGTTGTACATAAGGTGGGAATTTCGCACTCGATAGAAAGAGTGGCCTCGACCCCGTGGACTAGATGAAAAGGTGTGAAACCAGTGGCAGTTTTCACGGCCGTACGGTAAGCCCATAGCGTGGAAAATAACATATGATGCCAATTGGTCTTATGTTTGTTAACCGTGTGCTGCAACATGGTCTTGAGGACCTTGTTAACTGCTTCAACATGTTCGTTGGAATGAGGGTAGTATGGTGAGGCAAACTCGTGGGAGAATCCTAACTGGGATGAGAGTTCGATGAAAATCTCATTCTCGAAATGTTTCCCATGATCAAAGACTAGTTGGAGTGGTACTCCAAAGCGGGATATGATGTGGTTAAAGAAAAAATACATTGCAATGTCAGTGGAGTTATTGAAGGTAGGCATGGCTTCAGCCCACTTTGTGAATTAATCGACTGCGATGATGATGTATTTGTGTCCATTGTTGGATGGAGGGTTGCACATCATGAAGTCAATGCCCCATTTACAAAAGGGGCATGCAGTAATGACTGGGTGTAGAAGAGCAAGTGGTGCTCATGATTTGTTGGCATAAAGTTGGCATTTATCACATCGCTTCACAACATGAATGCAATCATGAAATAATGTAGGCCAAAAGTAACCTACGTGGATAATTTTTTGAGCAGTGGACATCCCTGAAAGGTGGCCCTCGCAAGTGTCACTGTAGCAGTCGTTCAAGACTCGATCGACCTCTTCAATAGTCAAGCATCGACGGATTATGGCATTGATCCCTCGCTGATATAAGATATCTCCGATGAGGAGATAGAGGGGGGCCTGATGGCGAATATGTCAACAATCATCTTGTGAGAGGTGGTTACCGAACTTTTGGGTTCGAAGGTAGACGAGAAGATCATCATACCAAGGATCATCCAAAGTGATGTAAAAGAGATGTTCATCGGGGAAGTCGGTATTGACGGGGGAACTAGTAGTATCGGAGGGGAAGGTTGTGACGAGTTCGATGAGGATGAGAGATTTCTTTCTCTTGGGTGTTGAAAATTCAAGATCGTACTCTTGGAGGATAACGATCCATCAGGAAAATTTACCATCAATTTTCTGACGATTGAGCAAGTATTGCATGGGGTTGGAATCTGCTATGACTTTGGTTGTGTGAAGCAGAATGTAATGGCGCAGTTTCTGGACTGCGAGGATGACTGCAAGGGAGATTTTCTCTTTGTGATTGTATTTCAAGGGTAGCCCTGAGAGGTTTTTACTAATGTAGTAAATGACATGATCACGATCATCATCTCCTATTTGAACAAGAACTCATGATATTAAGATGGTTGAGGCTGATATGTAGAGGATATAGTGGCGAATATAGTCGGGTGAACTAATTAAAGGGGCATTCAAGAGTGCCATTTTAAGATCGTCAAAATCGTTTTGGGCATGTTCATCCCAATGGAATGGGATGTCATGGCGTAGTAAGTGAAGGAAACTATGTGCTCGAGTGGCATAGTCTGGGACAAATCACCGTAAAAAGTTAGCTTTTCCTTGTAGGCTCTGGAGTTGGCATAAATTCCGAGGGGGTGGAATTTCTGTGATGGCCTCGAATTTGAGGGGATCCATGGTAATACTTCTTTGGGAAACGATGAATCTGAGGAGGCACCCAACAGTAATGCAAAACATGCACTTGAGGGGGTTAAAGCGGATGTTGTACCGACGACACCTTTTGAAGATTATTCATAAATCATCAAGATGTTGAGTGCATTTTTTGGATCAAGCTGTGAGGTCATCCAAATATGTGAGGATGATATGAGCCAGATCATGAAAAATGTATGTCATAGCCCATTGGAAGGTTGCGCTAGTGTTTTTTAGGCCAAAAGGCATGACACGATATGAAAAAGTACCCCAAGGGGTGGTAAATGCGGTCTTGTATTGATCGACTGGATGGATTTGGATTTGGTTATAGCTAGAGAAACCATCCATGAAGGATAAAGCCTCGTGGTTTGTGCAGTCATCGATAATTTGATCGATGAAAGACATTGGAAAGTTGTCTTTGGGACAGGCGTGATTGAGATTGCGAAATTCCGTGCATACACAGATGGTGCCCTGTTTTTTGTTAGCGGGGATAGGGTTGGAGACCCATGAGGTATAGGTGATGGGATAGATGAACCCAGCAGCGCGTAATTTTTCATTCTCGGCTTTGATGGCCATTGCTTTGGATAGGTGTAGCGGTCGTTGTTTTTGGCGAACCGGTGTGATATCAGGCCAGGTGTCTGTGTGATGTTTGACAATAGAGGGATAAAGGCCAGTCATTTCTATGTATGACCAAGAAAAAATATCCTAGTATTCTTGGAAGAGGGATTTGTAGGTGGTGATTTCTTCAGGAGTGAATGCGGTGCCAGTGGTGATTTCCTCGACAACTCCATTTTTTATGGAAATATCGATTTTGATGGTAGGGGAAATGTTGTCCATATTGCCTTCTTCAAAAACATCAGGGGAAAGGATAGGGTTGTTGAACCAGTTGATATGCCATGATGGGATAAAATCCTTGGTTTTGACTGCGTATGTGGGATGTTGGTTAGGAGGAGTGAAGGCTTCCTATGAAAGGAAGAGTGATCTATGGTGTAGCACATCCCATGGGTAGTCGGGGGTGGTTAATTCCTCGAGTATGTCCTCGTCACAGTGGAATTGTTGGGAATACAAGGGATCTAAAAGAGTGATATCGGTGACTTTCACCATGTGGTTATATTCTGGTGATGAAGAAGCAGGGGGAATGACACAATGAGATTGCGATGGTTCGCTCGACATAAACCAAATATCGAGATACTGAGGGTTATAAATGGTAGTTGGGTTTAAAATTTCTGTGGGGAAATGAACAGGGGAATTGGGGGTATTTGGGGGTAAATCCTCGTATAAGTCATCCAAGAACCATGGAGAAGTAGGGAGTGCTTCTGGATCAGGAGAAATAATATGAAGAATCTCTGGTGATGGGGTAGCATTAATCATCGATTATGTAGGGGGTGTAGGAGTTTGAATTAGGGTCACTTGGCATTGCCTATATTCAATGATCATAGGACATTGATATGTGAAATGATTTAAGGATTCACAGAGAGATCAAGGGCATCTCATCGTTCATTGACTGAGGTTGTGACATAATGAATGTCGGTGACAGGAGTTGGGGTGGGTGTTTGTTGAAAGCTCTGGCGTACAAATGTTAGTGTTTGTTGGAATTGAGGTAACGCTAGACAATGGTGTGTGTAATGACCATATTTTGAACAGATGGCGCATGTGGATTTTTTTTGAATTCCTTTGTTACTTTTGTTCTATGAGATAGTGGCAATAATGGGGGAAGCGATGAGCAATGGGGGTGTTCGAGGGAGTTGGATGAGACTATGTAACTCGAGGAGAGATGGGCATTTGTTGGTGGGGTGTCCATATTTCTCGCATAGTGCACAAGGAGGTTGGATGCGTGGGGGAAGTGGAGTTGTGGGCTCCTTATTCTTTTGCCTACCCCCAACTGTAGTAGGGGGGTTAGTGAGTGGGGGTGTAGAGGGTATGGTGGGAGTGAGTATGGGAATCTGCATTGAGATTCCTTCTATTTGGGGAGGGAGGGATGGTTGAGGAACCATCTCAGGTGGATGTAAATACCAAACTGGGATTGCCAGCACCATATTAAAAAGGGTAAGCATTGCAGCGACCTAAAAATCCTGTACACTTGGTGGGGGGTAAAAGAAAAGGATTTGGGTAATGTCTTGGGGGATTGTTTCCCAAACTAGGATCTATCCCTGGGGAAGATCAGGAATGGGTCGAGCTGAATTAGTTCCAGGGGATTCCTGAGGGAGAAGTTTTGCGGCTAGTGGGACGTCAGATATAAGAGAAGCCTCACTGGGAGGGAGGGTATCCTCAATGTTAGTTCCTTTGGACGAGATGACACATACCTTATTGGAAGGATGAATGAGTGGTGGTGCACCATGGTAAGTTCCTAACAAGGATGGGTCTTTGAAAATTTCGGGGCCCATTTAGATGAGTGGGTACGTCTCAGGGTTAGTATGGATGAAAGGGAGAATGTTATCGATGTTGGCAGAAGGGTTAGACTCATAATGTGAGACTTGATCAATGGTAATAATCTTCCTGTTATGGGGGAACATCATGGTTCGAAAGACGAAAGAGGCAACTACCTTCATATCATACATGTAGCTATGACCGAAAAAGATATTGTAATCTAGTGGGACATCGATAACTTCAATGTCAATGAGAATGGTCTTGCCCCCGAGTTCTACAGGGACATTTTGGAAGAGCCCTTCGGGAGAAGATGGTCATCCATCATAAGCTCTTAAGGTAATGGTAGATGGTATAAGTTCGGGGGAACCAAGCTTCTGTCATACAGACTTGGACATGATGCATGTGGACGCACCTTCATCGATGATGCACCGATGAACTATAATGTTCTGAATTTTAACGGGGATTTGAAAAGTGATGAGAGCGGGGAGGCGAGGTTCTCCGATGTCGAGATCAAATGTGATGAGTTGAGTATCCGCAGGGTCGACTACCCCCAAGGCAGAAAGTAATGACTTTCACTGAGTGGGACAAGTTTGAAGTACTTCTAAGAATGACATGGCAGATGGGGATTGTGCCAAATCATCTACCAAACTATAATTATGAGCCGCCCTAGCCTAAGGGTTGTGAACATTCCTGCATAATGGGATGTGAGGGATGCAAAGAGGGGTTTCTGTGTTAGGGAGAGGGATCATTAAAGGGGGTCTCGTTGGTGCTAGGATTGTTTCTGGGGGAATGGGAGGAGACTCAGAGGGTGCATGGTATTGACGACTACGTGTTTGTAGAAGGACTTCTTCCTCACTAGTGAGGAGGATAGTATGATCTGCGAGATTGCTTGGATTGAGATATTGTCCCAACTGTGGTGGGGTAGGCTGCATGTCTTGTTGGGTGTTCATCACTCCTTGGTGTGGAATGGGGTTCTGCAACATGGCTGGGGGTGGTTGTTGCACGTATTGTTGTGGGGCCTACTAAGGGGCAGGTGGTGCTGGAGGATGTGGTCCATTCACTGAGTCTTTCATCTGTTTAAAATCATCAATTTGGGGGCAATGATGAGTATAACGACCGAACTCACCACAAAGGGCACAGGGGAAGTTGGTTCGAAGGTTATTGTTATTTTTCCCTTGACGTATGTTGTTGTTTTCCCCCTGGGGGTTCTGAGTCATTTGATTCTAGTTGCCCCCAATAGGTTGGTTCTGTTGGGGGTGATTTCCCCTTTGACCTGGGTTGTTATTGTTCCAATTTTTTCCTTTCTTTTTGGCATTATTCGACTGATGGGTTGGATTTTCCATATTCAATTGTTCAAATTTTTTATATTTTTGAATGGGAGAGGGTTGAAAAAAATTAACTCTGGCATGAGGGTGTCCTTGTGGTGGAGCCATGGGCTGTGGAGGGCTAGGAAATGGAAAGTACGGATTATGTTGTGGTAATGATTCGTAAGGTACATAGGAAGGCATGGCACTTTCTCTAGTACTTAGAGTATAATCTGAGGTAGAGGGAGTACCAAAACTTGTTTGGATAGGTGGGCGTATTGTGGGTGTCGACGATGGCCCACTGATGGGTGGAGGAATGGTAACCGGGTATGGTTGTTGATAAGGGGGTGGAGGATAATAAGGGATTCCTCCATATGTCGACAGATATTGAGGTGTGCCATACATTGGTGGTTGTTGGGGTTGTGGATTATGGTGTGTGGTGTTACCAATCAATCTATCTGCTGAGTGAGACATCCCATGCTTGTCTTGGCCAAATGGCACGGATCTTGGGAGATCAGGGAGTACTATGTTCAAGTATCCTGATTGTGAATAGATGAGGTCGTATTGTTGAGATTTACTGATGGCTTCTTCTTCTTATTGAGGGAAGGTGGAAGCCACATCTTTATCGAGGAGAGAGACAAGTGATCTGAGAAACCAATCAAGACCTTGTTGTATGGTGGTTTCTTCTTTGCACAAACTACGTCATCGACACCACTTGTGAATGTGATTAGTGATATGTGTGGCTGAGGTTTGTTTAAAATCATAGAGTAGTTCAAGACCATTGTCATGGCGGATTGGTAATTGGAAGAAGGTCAAAAATGCTTTGACCAAGGACTCAAAAGTCGCATGGGACCCTGATTTTTCATCTACATACCACTTGGTTGATGGGCTAGTGAGTGTGCATTGAAATAATCGTAGTCGGATGGAATCATCCATGATGTTGTTGGAAGAGCACAATAAGTGGAAAGTCTTGACATGGTTGGCAGAGTCATCTCCTACCTTTCCTTCAAACTTGGGGATATCTAAAGGTAGTTTGGTAGGCATTGTAGGCCATGTGGGGTCATGCAATATAGGATCATTTGTGAGTTTTCTTAGATCTGGTATGTTGATAGAGGCAAAATATGGCATCTGGAGTGGTGGTGGAGGATTAGTTCTAGCCATGGTGTGAGTGTTTTGTGAACCTGGCCCTTGAGGGGGACTAGGTGGGTTTGTACTTCCCCCTTGAGAGGAAGTTGGCCCCCCGCTTCCATGTAAAGGAGATTGAGTGGATGGTGGACCTTGGGAATTGGAACCAAGTAAGGTGGAACCAAGCAAAGCAGATCCCAAGGCAGTGGTACTCACATGAGTGTGAGAAGGTGGGGCTGGTGATTTGGCAAGACTAGGAACTCCCCCTAGAATAGGAGGGAGATTTAGAAAGCGTCTGGAATGAAGGGGGTTCTGTAGGTCCCCTATGATGTCTGACTAGCTGAGTGAATGTGTGCGAATGGTGGTGAGAGTAATAAATAAACAAGAGCCTTTGCTGCAATTTTTTAACTTTACACGATATATATCCAAATCAAATGTAATTAGAAGTGCATCATACATAAAGTGTTTTGATAACAAAGTATATATGTGGATAGGTGTATTTTTTCCGCGTGGGGTAACAAAGAAAAAAAATGCTCATGTCTTAAAATATGTAACGTCCTTCCTCTCAAATAGCACTGGTCCTTCCAATAGTACTCAATAGTGGGGTCTGAAGCCACTGGAAGAGGGACTAGTGAAGGATGAATTAATCGGTTATAATGAGGGGTAGAGGGTGCATATCCCAAAAACACTGGCGATATTTCCTAATAGCCACACAAAATCCTATCAAGGTGCAATTGCAGCCCACAATTGCCACCTGGGTATATGTCCTAAAATTTGGTCACTAGGTACCTCGGTCAAAGTGCGACATTTAGATTTTCGACCTAAGAAATGGGTCACGGGTTGGATCCTGTCCAAGAGGTGGGTGCCTCAAGGGGGGATGCACAGAACAACCGAGGCTCAACCTTCAACCCTTCATAGGTATCTCCTTGCCTTATGGTGTTAGGAACACTTGACTTGGAGGATTTAAAGTTCC
>ML777226.1:1258846-1280922 GCA_009831015.1 Picea engelmannii | reverse complement strand
AAAGCTTTGAAACTATCCTAGATTGTGATCATGTGGGCATGTATGGGCCCGTTACAAAACCTTTAAACTTCCCTAGTGATTTAATCTAAGAAAGTAAATTTCAACACTATCCTATCTTTGTAGCATGTGGGCATCTGTGGGCCCGTTACAAGTTTAAGGTGTGTTTGAAAAATAAACTAAGAGGGGTCCTGAGGGGGTGTTGTCCTCTCCTAAATATTTTTTCTTTTTAAGGGAGATGAAATTGTCCTACAACCTTTTTTTGATTCTCAAGATCGCTTTGAAGCGCGAGAGAAGAGCATACTCAATGATTGATATCCAATTTCTGGTCCCAATGCAAGTTTTATATGTGATTACAAATGATTCCAACTTATACTCTTAGTCAAAGCAGGCCATCCATGTGGAAAAATGAAAGAAAAAGAGGAAATAATGATTTTAAACCCCCTACGTGCCTATGTGTTTTGACTAATCCCTTTATATGGAGAGGGAACTAAGTGTGGTGCAGATTACAACATGCATGGAATCATCCTTAAGAAGGCTAGGGGCCTTCCGCAAATCACAAAAAGGATTACAATGTGTATTTTTCTACATAGGTGTGCAGGTCTCAGAGTAGACATAGGTGCACTAAGCGCCAATGCATGAACTAAAAAAGAATTTCGAGCGCAGGTGTGCAGAAGACGTTGAGTAATACAATGATTTTGGCGCACATGCGCATGATGCACGACTATGGGCCAATAAACTCGCACACAACTATCACATGACCGTGAATAAAATTTAGGATGAAATTCTCTCAACTCAGCTTTGAATTGGATGTTTTGCAGGTCGGCTTAGGCCAGTTATGGCACTTGCAGGTTAAATAAACAGAAAGAAGAGCTAAAATAACCCAAATTGGGTAGGAAATTGATACCTTTCCCCAGTGGAGTTGCCAATCTATTGCGCCTATTTTGTCACCTAAATGAGCAAAACAGAGGTGCTTACAAGCTTAGTTGGGTTAGCTAAGAAAGACAACAGTAAAGAAGAGGGTTAGAAAAATAAACATAAAAGACTAAGCTAAGAATTAAACTAGGAAAGGAAAGAACAACTAAAGTATTGTGCATAAGAACATAAGAACAAGAAACAAACAAGACTCATGTCACCAATGGAAAGGATTGTATTAGTGAGAAGAAAACACCAAAAAGAAAGGGGACTTTGGGTCCCTTCTTCCTCCAAGAGAGGGCTCTTGGACGCCCAAGATTGAGCTCTTCTTACAACTTGAAAACTTGAAAGAAATGGTGGAAGAATCCCAATCTAACCCACTCAAAAGGTGATGTAGATTGCCCAAATGGAATGGTGCTAGTATGCTCTTGATGAGAAAAGAGGATTCCCCAAGAGAATAGCAGAAGCATAACCTTACAAATGAATTCCTTGAAAATGTAGTGCACCCATGGCTTTGTTTTATAGCACCACTTTGAGGTATTGTGCAACCAGATTTTAGTGTGAAAAGGGGTTGTTTAGGGCACATTTAGGTCTTTGACCAGCCACCCAGCCGGATCCAACCGAGATTTGGATGTCAAATCGACTTGGAAGTTGAACCAGAAGTGGGTGTCAGGCCGACCAACATCATAAATGCATCGTTCTCAGGTGTGCGTGGCTTTTAGCGTCCACAGTTGCACATCGTGTTCATGTGTGCTTTTCCTATGTTTCTTGATGGCGCATGTGTATGCGTGCCATGTGTATTCATAGCACATCTTTATTTTATAACTGGTTGTATATTTTTGAACCTTTTGGAAATGCTTTTTTGGTAATTTTGGTCCATGGGTGAAGTCATAGTTGTTTGAAGATGCTAGATTCCTGTAACCATTTGTGGACAAAATTTCAGTGATAACAATTATGTTCTATCTCTGATTGTCCAATATGACCACCATCTAGTCACAACATCTCCAAACTCTCCAATAGCTTGTTCATGCTCCACAATAGATCAATATTAATGTTATCTTAAACATGTATAAACATCTAGTATACCATAGCAATCATGTCGCCACTGAATCCAAAGAGTACTGCTCACTCCATCAACCAAAACATCCAAACTGAACCATATCATAGAAGTCATACCAAGAATGCCCTAAGCATTCACAACATATCAAACAAAGGTATCCACAAAGACAATAATGTGATCATACCAATGTCTCAGTGATAGATCTGAGGCCATAGAATGCAGGTCTGGAACCTGCCTAATCATCCAAGAACTTGGCACCATCTCAAACACAAGTCTTCACCATTTTATCCACTATACACGTCCTTTCGTCATACAGCCCGCGTGTGTACGCACTCTAGCCTATTCCAGCCCGCGTATACCTCAAAAACTAGCGTTTCTGAAGCTTCGAGACTTTTGTCATCAAGATCTCCAACATTGTTGAAACTTTGATGAGTCCATGAGATCCTCCTCTCACTCTCTTCCTCATAATAGATCTTCAATCATGCTCAAGAGATCCACACCAATAAGATGCTCTTACAAGAAGCTCTCCATCAATACTCCAAAAGATACTCACAAGAAGCTCTCCATTGATCCACAAAAAGGATGATCTATAAGAGACCATAGCTATCTTATTTATAATTTCACCCTCTAGGTTACTCAACCCATTTCTAGGTCACTTAACCCATTTTCCTTATTTTAGGGTTAACCACTTTCCATAAATAGAAAGTTCTCCAATATTTATCATTTAAATAATCCTTCTTGATTTTGTCACCTTACTTTATCATTTAAATCATTTTTCTTGATTTTGTCACTTCTATTTATTATTTAAATAATGTTTTCTTCTTTTAGGTCACTTTGACTTCTTTGACCTTGGGGGCTTCAAGTCTTCATATGGGGGTCCTCCAACTTCATAAGGCCGTAACTCTCAAACCGTGAGGAGTTATGTGGCATTCCACATACCACCGGAAATGGAATGACAAACACTATCCATCTAGGATAGTTTCACCACCAACTTCATTGATCTTCATCTCATTATTTCACATACAAGCATGGGTCCTCTAACCCTTCTTCTAGGATAACTCAATCCTCAAAGCATCTTCCCGTGAGGGATTTCACCATAAGGGGACCACTTTGGAGTTCATCCATTTGTGCACCTTATCAATCATGGTAAGACAATAATGAGTCATGTTTTCATCAAACAAACTATGCATCATCATGTATCAATGACAACTCATTGATCCATCTTCATCTATGCATAATATCAATGATCCATATTTATCAATTGGTTTCCACTTTGAAATCTATCATTCTCATCAAGGACAATCATCAGTCAATCAATTACTTGGCATCAATCAATCAAACCATTTTCATCAATGACACATGATCCAACAATCTCCCAAATAATCAAACCATTGGCATCAATGACAACATTATCCAACACAACCATGGCCCCCACAGAATAATTCAACTGCCCCATGGTCCTAGAACTGTTGTTTCCCTAATCAAATAAACTAGAATCAACTTCCTTAGACTATGCCACCACAACAGTTCCAACAACAATAGCAATTACAACTACCCCCTAGTGTTTCTGCTAATAACCCTCCTCTTCAGCCACAAATGGCTATCCAATCCAACCCCAATCCAAATAATAAAGGATCTCGGCAGGTTGAGACACTCAACCTCCCTGCTTATGGAATTTCCACCCTGGGATGTAATGAACTAAATATTAGATCGGGTAGGGTAGTGAATGCCAAGAATTCACCAATAGTTATTGAGCAAATTGATAATGAATTTACAGAGTCAGAACCTGAGAAGGAAGATAGGAAACTTAAAAATCCTGTGAACCAACAATTTCCTCCTCAGAACCTTGTCATTAAGGAACATCACAATAATAATCCCCCCTACCCAGAAAGACTATCTCTATCAAAACAACATCTTCATCCTGAATTTGACTTATTGGGGGAACTGCAGAATTTATTCGTTAGAATTCCCTTACTCCAAGCAATGAGAGATGTGTCGATTTATGCGAAAACGATTAGGGAACATTGTTCTAAGAAACCTAGAAGGAATCTTAAGGATCCACTTACTATCCATGTCATGGGGAAATTGTCAGAGATTATGTTAGGAAAGTCTATACCTGTTAAATATGGAGACCCAAGGAACCCTATTCTAACTGTACAAATAAATGGGGTTAACATTCCAAATGTATTAGTAGATCTGGGAGCTGCAATCAATGTTATAACTTCCACAACTACAACCATTCTTGTTCTGCACAATTTCAGACCCACGTCTACCATTCTGGAATTGGCAAACCAATCTACTGTTAAACCAATAGGAAAATTGGAAGACATAACCATTTCAGTAGATTCATGGCAGTACCCTATTGATCTCCTAGTTTTACAAACGCAATCCCCATTTGGAGGGCATCCTTTGATCCTTTGGAGACCTTGGATTGCAACAACAAACACCTATATTGGTTTTCAGTCAGGAAATATGGTGATATCTAATGGTGGGGATACTAAGAACCTTATTATGTATCCTCTTCCAGAACCAAGTTCATCAAAAGGACCTGGACTCACCCTATTATGGAAATCCTCACCTATAAAAGGGATAGAGATTGATGAAGAGATAATACCAATCCTTTCCATTAGTGAGGCCCTTTGTTTTAAGAATGATATAGAGTATGATTCCATCAACACCTTTATCAGCGACTCTAACTCTGTTCCCAATTCTACCTGGTCATTTTTCGAATCAGTTATGAATTGTAATGATCAAGACACTCCTGAATCTAAAACTGAGATCAATACTATACCAATCGCACCACACAGTAGTGTCCCTATTGAAGTTGAACTAGGGAAGACATTGAATGTCAATCCTGATCTCTCACCCACATAGTCTAAGAAATTACTTAAGATTCTTCGGGAACAAAAAGAGGCCTTCACCTAGGAGTATACAGATATGAAAGGAATCCCCGTTGATTTATGTACCCATCACATATACATTCAATAAGGATTTCATCCCATTAGACAACCACAAAGGAGAATGAATCTCGCCTTGAAACAGATTGTCAAAGATGAGATGCAGAAATTATTAGATGTGGGATTCATCTACCCAATATCGGATAGTCAATGGGTATCCCCACTGGTCATTGTTCTTAAGAAGAATGGAAAGTGGAGGATTTGTGTCAATTATTGGGAATTGAATAAAGAAACTCAAAAAGGCCATTTTCCTCTTCCCTTTATTGACCAAGTCCTTGACACATTAGCCAGGAAGAGGTTTTTCTCCTTCCTGGATGGGTTCAGCGGGTATAATCAAATCTAGATAGCTCCTAAAGACCAGGACAATACCACTTTCATGAGCCCCTAGGGGACCTTTTCATACCAAGTTCTTCCGTTTGACCTTTGTAATGCACCTGCTACTTTCCAAATGGAAATACTAGGGATCTTCTCTGATTTAGTCAATGACAGTGTTGAAATCTACATGGATGACTTCACTTTTTATGGGGATTCCTTCGAACAAGCCTTGGAAAATCTGGAGAAACTACTTAAAAGATGAAAACAAATGCATGTTTCTCTTAGCACAGAAAAGTGTCACATGCTTATGGAAGAAGGGGTTTTGTTGGGACACTTACTTTCAGCATCAAGGATCTGGGTTGATCCTGCAAAGGTAGAGGTAATACTGCATTTTCCTACACCTAAGACACCAACACAAGTACGCAGTTTCATTGGTTATGCAGGATATTACAGACGTTTCATAGAATTTTTTTCTAAAATAGCACACCCTCTTTTTCAGTTAATAACCAAAGATGCAGAATTCGTGTGGACAAATGAATGTGAGACCACATTTGGACAAATTAAAGAAATGGTTTGTAAGGCTCCTATACTTCGAGGACCATATTGGAATCTTTCGTTTCATATTTCAACCGGCGCTTCTCACATGACAGTGGGAGTTGTTTTGGGAGAGCGGGAGGACAAGAAACCATACACGATATACTACATTAGAAAGAACTTGACTCCAGATGAACTAAATTATACGGTAACAAAAAAGGAATTCTTAATAATCATTTATGTTGTTAATAAATTCTGACACTATATTATAGGTTATCCCACTTTTGTGCACACAGATCATGCAACCATCAGGTGTCTCATGAACAAACCTGTAACCTCGGGTCAGATCACGAGATGGTTATTATTACTGCAAGAATTTGATATCACCATTGTGGATTGCCCCGGGAAGGATAATGTAGTTGTAGATTTCTTGTCTAGATTAGAAAATGATACACAAGGGGAACCTGTACAGGATAGTTTTCCAAACGAACGCCTTTTTGCAATTTCTACTCATGTTCCATGGTATGCATATATTTCTAACTATCTTGCTACAGGAAATGTGCCTCAACATTTTCCTTACAGGGAATGGCGAAATATCATCCATCAAAGTGCCAATTACACATGGATTGAGGGATTCCTCTTTTACATTGGGCCTGACCAACAAATCAAACGCTGCATAGGAGAAGATGGTATTTATGATGTCTTGAAGGCTGCTCATGATGGTCCCTGTGGAGGCCATTTTGCAGATAAACAAACATGTCACAAAGTGTTGCAAATGGGGTATTACTGGCCTACCATTTTTCAAGATTCAAGTAAGTATGTACAGGGGTGTGATAGTTTCCAATGAATGGGGCAGCCTGGTAAAGAAAACAAAATCCCCTTGAACCCCTAGGTATCCCTTTATCACTTTGAAAAATGGGCCATTGATTTCATGGGACCATTCAATCCCCCCTCACAACAGAAAGTCCATATTCTGGTCTGCATGGATTATGTAACAAATTGGGTTGAGGTGAAGGCAATTGTAAAAGAAATCGAGCAGGTTGTTTCAAACTTCTTGTTCGAAGATATTTTTTCTTGATATGGAGCCCCTAGAGAAATAGTCTCAGATGGAGGAGCATAGTTCACATCACATATGATAGAAGGGTTAATGAATAAATACGGGATCAAGAACAAGATAACAACTCCATATCATCCCCAAGAAAATGGTCAAGTCGAGAGCACAAACAAGGTACTAGAAAATATCCTCACAAAAACTGTAGCAAGTCATCGTCGAGATTGAGCGGAAAAGTTGCCTGAAGCACTGTGGGTATACAGGAAAACTTAGCGGAATACAAAGAGATTTTCTCCATATGATCTTGTCTACAGAAAATATCCTTTGTTTCCTGTAGAGTTATAAATTAAAACACTTAGAACAACCCTGGAAGTAGGTTTGGATCTTTCAGAAGCCCAAAAAAATTATCTGGATCAGCTAAACGAGCTATATGAAATTCATTTAGTGGTTGTCCAGAATACTGCTACAATCTAGGACCAACATGCTAGATGGTATGATAGATTTATCAAGAAGAAGACATTTCAAAAAGGGGATTGGGAATTACTCTATGATTCCTGATTCAAGGATTTCAAGGGAAAACTCTGCTCAAGGTGGATGGGGTCATACGAATTTGACAAGGTATTTGACAATGGGACTGTTAGACTGGTAACAATAGAAAATGCATGTACTCCCCTGATAGAAAATGGACATCACCTCAGAATATATCATAAACCAGCTTCTAAAGCCTCCTTTGTCAAACAAATTTCTGATCAAACTGATTTAAAAATCATTAGTGCAGAGGATCCTCCCTCTGCCCCCTTCTAAAAAAAAAACACTAAAAATAATAATAATAATAATAAATTTGTGTTGCAGGTATCTTTCTAGACAGTTGAAATCGGTGAAGGCATCTTTGGAATTTTAAAAATTTATACAGCTTACACAGTGGCCGCTACTCCAATTGTCGCTACTCTGAGTTGTTGCTACTCCGGTTTCCGCTACACCAGTCGCTGCTACTTCAGATGTCATTATTTCAAAAAATGTCAATATGTCTGATGTTGTTACTTCGAGCTTCCACTATGTTTATTGCCGCTACTCCAGTTGTTGCTACTCCGAATGTTGTTATTCAAAAAAATGTTGATGTGTCTAATGTCGTTACTATGATCTATTGTTACTCTGGTTGTTGCTACTCCGGTCCTTGCTACTCTGGATGTCGTTATTTCAAAAAATGTCGATGTGTCTGATGCCATTACTCTGAGCTGCCACTACTCCTGTTGTCACTACTCCGATTGTCGCTACTATGGGTGTCGTTACTTCAAAATCGTCATTGTACAATATGCCACTACTCTTTTGTTGTCGCTACTCCAGTCGCCACTACCCTCTGATTGTCGCTACTCTTACTGCTACTACTGTAGTTACAGTTACGCGTCTACACTCCCACCAACATGGATACCAATATTTCAGCTGCCACCACTTCCAATGCCACTACTCGATTCAACGTCGTCATATTCCGCGACTGTAGACGATGTTATTCCTACGATGATGCTTCTCCATAACAAGTGAGTCTCCAGGTACATCCTCAACCAAATTTAACATATTTGGGTAATATTACACATGGCATAGGCATTCTCACCCAAGGACGGTCTTAACTTTAAGTTTGGGGGAGATTTTATGTCTTTTCCCAAAGAGTCATCATTACCCTCTTTAATCACACGATTTCACAATCATTACTTATATTTTTTCGACGTTGTTGTACGCATCGAGATTGGACACACCCGCCAAACCATTAATCAGCCGCCAAGATATTAAATTTGATATCATATCTTCATCATTACTTACCTGCCACATCATTTAATTTGTTAAAAAAATCCACTACTCTTTCCACAACACATTTTCCGCAAAATTGTTTTGCCTGTCATTTCTCCTGAATTGGTCACCGGTACTCCTTGAGAAAGAACAGACAATGGAACAAAATGGGTGATGGAGCAATAAGGTATGAGCCAGAAAATACTACACAGGTCCGTCAAAATCCAGAAGTATGGAAAATTTTCCAGAATGCAGGTTGGGATGTGTATTTTGAGAGGTTACAGGGATTTGATGCAGACATTACAGTAGAATTTGACCAAAATTTTGATGGCCACTCCTCCATGATCTGTGTATTAAATATCATAGTCACAGAGGAAACCATTGCAGCAGCTAGTGGGTTGCCAATTTCCGTTCAGCGATGGTTTTTCCAGAAAACACCACTCCCGGAATTTCCAGAGTAGTTTTTGCATGAAGGCGAAGAAGTAAAGCCAAAAGGGAAATGATATGAATGGAATTATTTGCCACCCCCATGGGCGGAGGTAGTAGTTTTATTCATAAGGTATGTGACATGTGAAGGCCACCCCTCTACCATTTACAAATATCATCTCAAATTTCTCACATCTTTGCATTTCCAACAACGCGTAAACATGCCCTATTTTCTGTGGAATAACGTTCAGCGGATGGCATGAGTAGCTCAATGCTCATGCCAACCACTCAAAACCCTCACAAATCATGGCCTTGTTAAGCTACTATTCATGCATGCACTAGAACAAACCCCTGTGAGTTGGTCACAGTTCATAAGACTCTCGGAAGAGGAATTGGTAGAACTTATCTCAAAAGTAGAAGAAACCCTAGCAGAGAGAGATGGGATGAGAAGGTTGGAAGAGGCTATCGAAACTATTGTAGAAGAGCAGATAACAGGTGTTGATACATAGGAATTAGCATCAGATGAAGATGAGGAAACAAGGAAACCATCAGTGGAAGTTAGAGAAGTTGGGGGAATGAGGCAGGTCATTAACCTGGATTCAGAAGAAGAGGAAGCAGAGGGTTTTATTCCTCCAAACCCTTTTCCTAAACAAGAAAGAGATGTTTCTAATCCCTCAATAGATGAACAATAAAGATATGTTTCTACTCCCTCAGTAGATGAACAAGAAAGAGATGTTGCTACTCCCTCAGCAGATGAACAAGAAAGAGATGTTGCTACTCCCTCAACAGATGAACAAGAAAGAGACATTGTTATTCCTCCCGCAGATGATCATGGGATGGATGTTGATACCCCTTTGTCTGATGAGCAGGAGAGGAATGTTTCTACTCCTCCAATCTATGAACAAGAGGTAACTGACGTTGTCACACAAGAACCAGTGCCAAAACTTTCTGAATTTCCTATCTATGAAGATGGTGCAGCTACTCCTCCCATCAATGAGAAGGTAATGAGTGAAGTTGTAACACAAGAACCAACATCGGAACAAGATGTTCCTAAAAACCCTATTTTTGAAGACACGACAGCTACTCCTCTAGTTTGTGAGAAAGAAATGACTGACGTTGTTACACAAGAACTAGCGTCAGAGCATCTTGCTCCCGAAAACCCTGAACCTGAGTTGGGTGCTTCCATTCCAGGAGAAGTGCAAGTTAAACAAGAGCCATACATAGAGGTTGTAGGAAATGAAGCTTAGAATGAGGTTCCTCCTAGGGGATGGGCTGAAGGAATTCCTATCAAACAGGAATTTGTTGAATTTTGTGCAAGGAGAAGAAACCCTATTCAGGACCATTATAGGACAACCTTTAGAGAAAGTCTGCAATTGACGATTGAGAATTCCAAGCTAAAGAAGTAGGTGCTCTGCCTAAAGAAACAAGCACAAAGATACAAAATAATTTCCAAGGAAGAAGTGAGGAGAAATGTCAAGGAGACTATTTCGGCAACTACCCAAACTGTCGATACTCCCACAGTATCGACATCTACTCAAACTGTTGATACTCCAAGAGTAACAACAGCTACTCAAACTGATTTGGTGTTGCATACAGTAGCTACTCAAACCGAGCCTATCTTGCACACCTCTACAGTACCAAAAAACACTCAGACTGAGCCTATTTTTCACACTTCCACAGTAACATCATCTACTCAAGTTGAGCCAATGACATATACAACTGAATCTCAGGTAGTTTTGTTGAAAGTCAAGATACGGAAGTGGAAGAAAATTGTAGCTCAGTTTCAGACAGGATCTTTCCCTTCTTCAGTGCACCTAAGGACATCGAAAGACATAAGGGAGAAGGCTACTAGAGTCATTGGTGAATATGAGGAAAAGTTGGAAGAAGAGAAGAACAAGGAAGAGAAACAGAAGGAAAATATTACAGAGATAGAGGCATAGATACATAGGTTAAGAGATGACAAACATGAGATGTATGATATCACCCAACAGATAGTAACTTGTCACTCCCCTTCTCTCAGCTATGCATTGTTCCTTTAAGAACAATATTTGTTTTTATGTCTGGAATGTATTTACCAGGAGATGGTTTATAATATTAAAGACCCCATACATATTCTTAGGACTTTGAGAATTCATGACATCCTCACATAGCATCTCATGTGTGAACTATACATGCACAACTACCTATTAAGATATGATCAAAAATTCAATCCAGTTCCTTATGTGGGAGATGTCTAATTGAGGGACTTCCTTTCCTACACCATTAACCAAGTGAAGTGGAAGTAGGCACTCGATTCTTTCAAGGAAAATCAGGTACATAGACCCCTTCAGGTTATAATGGAGAACTTTCAAGTTACACAGATCATTAACAAACATAACTATTTCAGACGGATTCCCAATTGGCCACAGAATATGGAAACTACACAACAATGGTGTGTTGAGCTTTTCATAAAATAGTTGACCATTGCAAGGAAGAGGCACTTGAAAATTGTGACCAGAGATGGGCCTTATCACCGCCTGCTGTCAGGGAATGGGAAGCATTTGGGGCTCCCAATTTTCATAGATCCATGGAAAGAATATCTAGGTATATAGCATGTATGAGGTTTTGTGGGGTTCGATGGCTAGGTTTGATATTTTCATTCCCCATCATCTGGATGTCACTTGATCAATATCAACCTGATTACAAGGTCCAAGGAGGATGGTGGAAGGATATAATATTGACTGGGGGATATAAGTTTCCAGGGAAAAATATGGCTGAGGCATATGGCATAGCAGAACTTCATGCCCAACATCAAAGTTCCAACCTAGATCTGCAAAAGCGACAGCCTGCACGAGGACATGCACATGACTAAAGTTTGGGGGAGATGTTGGCCCATGAAATTGATTGTTTTCTACCACATTTTTCTGACCTTATTTACCTCCATTCCTATATTCCTTGAGCTATTGTTTGTAACCACAAGGGTAAGAATGCACCTTTATTATGTCATTGTGTGTATTAGTTAAAAAACGTTAGAGATTGGTTGGGGGTTTACCAAAGAGAATCACTAATATCTGAAATCTGACAGGAACAGAGAAAACGCAGTCTAGCAAGATGATGCGGTCAAGGATACAGTGCAATCCATGGGTTGAAGATGCAAAAGAGGACCTATGCCATGGTCCAACATTAGGTTCTATTAATCGGTTCAGCCTTTGTGTATTTTTAGGAAGAGTTGTTACCCTAATATTGGGACGCTCTATGCTCCACGAATTGTATAACAGGCTGAACAAAGATAGAGAAGGATTATCTAGTTAGTTATCTAGCTAAGAGTTATCCTGTATCAAGACTGCAACCTATGTAATCCTGTTTTATTTAATGAAAATCAAGTTTCTTCTGAGTTTTCGTGGAATTTAGTTCATCGCAGCCCTGATCGTGGAGTTGGGCCCGCTCTTCTGGTCAAGTGTTGTCGGCCTATGATACAATTTTGTTGTGGTTTTGTGTGGAATCTATTAGATCTGTGTGTTTTTTTTCATTTACAATTTTCCTGCTTCATTTGAATGTTACAGTTATTTATGTGTCAGTACCAACAATCTAGTTTATGTTCTTTATTTTACTGCAATGATTGTTTACTTGCATGATCGATATTGAAATAATCACAGTTTGCACATATAGTGAACGGTATCCTGTAAAACATTCAGACCCCTGGGTTTAAAAATTAAATGTATTAGGTGGTAAATCTAGACGATATACCAGACTCCAACAAAGCATCTACAACACCTACAACATATTTTTCGAAAATGCAAAAGGTATGGAATCTTTTTGAATCCCTAAAAGTCCCATTTTGTTATGTTAGAAGGTAGACTCTTGGGCCACATTATATCAGAAATGGGAATTAAAATAGACCTATAGAGGGTTGATGCTATCCATAAAATTGACATCCCTAGGAATAAGAAGGTTATTCAATATTTCATAGGCAAGATAAAAAAATTGAGGTGCTTTGTGCCAAATTTTGTTGAAATCATAAAATCTATTACTAACATGCTGAAGAAATATGTTGATATCAAATAGTCACAATAGCACAAATCATCCTTTCAGAGGATCAAGCAGGCTTTGGTTGAAGCCCCTGTGTTGGTTAGTCTGGACTATTCCAAGGAATTCCTCATTTTCTCCTTTGCCTCCAAGGAAACTATTGCTACAGTATTGTTGCAGAAGAATGACGAAGGGCATGAAAAACCTATTTCCTTCTTCAGTAAAGCGCTCTGGGATGCTGAAATAAAATATGATATATTGGAGAAGCATGCCTATGCATTGGTCAAGGCTTTGAAGGCCTTTAGGATGTGTTGATGCTTAAAAACGCAATGATGAATGTTATGCTCGCAAATGATTGCCAAGATTTATTATTTATTTGTATTAATAATATACTAGTAGGTGGGACCCCCTTGTTATACTCATTGGAATATGGTGGATAAACAACGCTTATATTTTTCCTATCTATGTGATGGTAGCAACATGGTTTTCTACAGTTCATTTTGCTTCAGGTCATGGTTTAAAATGTTATGGTAATATGTGTTGGTTGGATGATTAAAACATGGCATTAAATGGATTTGACGATCTCTCATAAAATATGATATTATTGCCTTGTGGATGAAAGAGTTATAATCCAATTTTGGTTTTGATATTGTATTATTCATGGAAAGAATTTGGGTGCTCTTGACCCTTGCTACTATGGTTATGTGCATTGTTTGATTTTCATAGTGGGTTATGTTCCTATCATATTTTCTTTTGAAGGAATGTGATATTGGCAAGGGGTGGCGCACTTTGCAAAAGTGATATGGCAATTTTGGGTTTTTGGTTGATTAATGGTGTAGTGCTATGGTGAGTTGGCTATTGGGCTTGGCTCGTACTAAAAATTCAATGAAGTCTAAAGGGAGAAGCGACATGCATTTACTACACGTCACTCAAACTCCCCTCGATCATGTCACCCTAGTCATTCTTCCATTTTTTTGGCTTTGGTAGTTGTTGTTACTCTGCCTTGCTCGGTCGTGGAGGAAGTATACAGTCTTGTTTTTTTCCTCACGCATACTTTTCCAGGTATGGGTTTTCTTACTTTTCCATCCATGAGAGTTACTCTACCCTTTGAATCAAATTTTGGCTCAAGTTTCTTGTGGTCTATGTGATTCTCAAGCTATTATGATGTTTTGAATTATGTATTTGTGGTCGCATCCTTGGTTTCTTATGGTGGTTATTCTGGTTGTTGGCATTTAAAAAAAAAAATGGTCGTGGTGTTCTTGCTGTGTGTAATCCTTCACATGGAATTGTTGAATAAATATTGTAGTGGAGCCTTCTTTTCCATGGCTTTGTATTTGGGTTGGCCTCTCTGTTGAAATTGATTATCACAGTCTGCCAAAACTATGGGCTTTGTGAATACCCTACCTATGGATTGACATTACTGGTCTATGTGGCTAGTGTACACACGCCATATTTCAACCTTGTGGGTTTCAATGTGAACTTATGAAAGATTTAAATAGTATGTGCCTTGTCTTGGAAAAACCCTAAGCTTCTAGCTTGCATTTCATTCCCTCACCGACACCATTTCCTGGTAAACATTACACAGTATGAAGACATGCTACCCATAAATTGATGAAAGCATTATGCATGCTTTTGGTTGGGCATAGGTTTATATTTGGTCGCTTGTTATGCAGTGTTGTTAAAATGGGTTGGCTTCATTTTTGTTTCTGTTGGAAGTTGCAGTCTGTTGTTTTGAAACCCTTACAGTCGAGAGAAATATTTCATGTTATTGTTCTGTGGTAAATTATGATAGGACACCTACAAAATGAATTGTATGTGCCATTCAAATGCCAAGCTCTATGGTTGAACCTCCTTTTTTCTATTCCACTTGCTGTCATAAACCCTGAATATTACTTTGAAATAGTATTTACTATAGTTTGAAGTTGATGGGAGCACGGTGCTTGCCCGGTTACTTGGGCACGATTTTGTTTGGTCTCTTGTTTGGTGATTCTAGAAGAGATCCATACTCACCCATTCATTTGGAGCTTATGATCAAAGTATTGAATGTTATTTTTGGTTCAATATTTATGTTGATTGTATAAAAGGGACACATGTGTTCAAAAGGTTTGACGCCTGAATAAGAGTGATAACGTCCAGATTGATTGCATTGAGCAGTTGTTAAATAAATGACGGATATAAGTTGATTTTCAACACTGTACGTACTCCTGTTGGTTTTAAATGATTAAGTATTGGAGTTAATGTTATGGTCATGGCTCAAAGGCTATTGTGGCTTCTTATAGTGATTACAATGTGGCTCAAAGGCTATTGTGGTTTCTTATAGCGATTACAATGTTGTTAGTTATGACTGTCATATAATGATAATACAATGGCTATTGTGATTAAACAATTTTGGCCATATATATTATTGTGTAAAATAATTTGGAAACCAACAAGCAAATTTTTCAAAGAAAATACCAGTTTGGATTATTGTTTTGGAAAAGGAACATTGTTAAACTTTAAAATCTGGACAGAGATATGTTTTGATTGCATTTAAGGTAGCATGTTTTGATTTGTTTTTACTTGAACAGTATCCATATTGATTCCCTATAAGTCTATCATTTTTCACTAATTAAATTCCCCTCATAATCCCAATTTCACTTATTGCATCCTTGTTCTGTGAAATAAATTTAAAAGGAAAAGTATGTGTAGAAGTGACGAAAGAGATAACATAGCAAGGGTTGGTGATTGATATTTTGATATTTTATTACACAATTAAATTGTTTGAATATTTGTTGAACAATATTCGTATATTGATCCCCTATCATTATACCACCTTTCACTAATTACACTCCCTCCATATTTCCCATGAACCCTATCACCCCCTCATCACTTGGAAATTAATGAATAGTTTGTTATGGATGGATTTGCATGTATCTCGTGTCAATTTTTGAGCCATTTTTTAATTCATGTAAGCAAAGTGTCATGCATGGTTATTAAGAGCTTCATTACTGATGAATTGTTTCTACAGGATGATATTTTTCAATAGGGGTAGCAATGGTCGAAATAACAAGCAGGGGAAATTGGAACTGAGGCCATAGCAGGCCTAGATTTTGTATCCATTTTGATGATGATCCTCAATAATTGAACCATTTGTTCCAAGTTGGGTTCTTTAATTGGGTTGGCCATGGAATAATGCACCCTCGACCAAAAATACCCCCTTTTCAGCCTCCTCAGAATATCCTTGGTATTCTCATTACTCCACATGTGTCTTTCCAGCTGGAAGTCCCCACAAATGATGGATGGTGAGAGATCGTCAACCAACCCGTCTCTCACCATAGTGGTTGTCCCACTATGTCATTTCCTTTGCCACCACCTGTCAATCCCAATTTCCATATTTCCCATGTTGTTTCACCAGTTCAATCTTCACATGCTAGTAAGAGACTAAAAAATGATATTCCCCAACCTGTGCAAGATAAAGGAAAACTAGTTTCCTCCCCTTCTTCTCCCTCCAATGATTCCTCAAAATCCATGTCTTCCCGCATGAATTTGAAGGATGATTGTTCCCATGTGATCAATGAGGTACAACCCCAAGGGTCTAATCAACCACAAGATACTTTGAGAAGTCTAAGGGAAACAACAGTGGAAAAAGGAAAATTGCCTCACAAAGTGGAAAATATAGTTTTTAGATTATGTTTTCTATGATTTCAGTTGATGAATACAGTGCTTAGTGGGTTTCAATATTTTTGGATAGCAAGATTTGTTTTGATATTTTGTGGATAATGTGGATAATGTGGAAGATGGTATGTGGCACATGCACTTTGATGGCTCATGATCCAACGAAGGTAATGGATTTGGCATTATCTTATACTCATTTGTAGGTGAAATTCACAACTTTTCCTATAGGTTAGAATTTTCTTGCACGAACAACGTCAGTGAGTTTGAAGCATTATTTCCATGCATTGAAAATACCTATAATCTAGGTTGTGGACACCTTATAGTTTTTTGGGGAATCTGAACTTGTTGTGAACCTTGTACATAAAATATATTCTCCTAGCAATAAGTTGATGAAATTCTAAACCCAAGATGTTTGGATTCTTATCTCAAACTTATTATCATTTAACATCACTCATGTTAAAAGGGGACTTAATTCAATGGTTGACCGGTTAGTTGTATTTGCAGCCTCTCCTACTCGCAACTTCTGCCACAAAGATCTAATTGTACTTTTCAATATTTATATCATCCTCATATTCCTTAAAATGTAGAGTCATGGCAGGTATTCCCTAGTGATGAAGGCATATGTGCTTTCATACAAAATGAACCATTTAAGCCCAAGGATATTATACCCATGGAAGAGAACATAATTCTGAAAGGCTTGACTCCTCTAGAAAGTTCATTGTCATCGAGTGATGTAGGAAAAAAAGAAACACATAAAGAAAAGGAGTCAAAAAGGAAAGTGAGTGAAACCATTTCCTTTAACATTGGAACACTAGATCCCCCAAAGAATGTTAAGATAGGTGCCCAATGTACTGATGAAGAGAAGTTGAAATCCATTGAGTTACTTCATGCATTTCAAGATGTTTTTTCTTGGTCGTATGAGGATCTTCATGGTTTTGATCATGCTCTTATACAACATGTAATTCCTATCAAGGAAGGTATAAAAATAGTTAGGAAAAAACAAGGACCCGTTAACCTTTCACTTGAAGCTACTATTAGGAAGGAGTTGGAAAAACTTTTGAAAGATGGGATAATTCTGAGTGGCTTTCCAATTTGGTCCCCATTCGAAAGACAACTGGTCAGATCTGATTGTCATTGACTTCTGCGCATTGAATAGAGCGAGTCTAAAAGACCATTTTCCTCTCCCTAACATGGAAATGATTTTTCAGCAAGTTGCAGGGTCACAAATGATGTCCTTACTTGATAGTTTTTCTAGTTATAATTAGATCAAGGTAAAAAGGACTGATAAATATAAAACCACTTTCACTACACATTGGAGCACATTTTCTTATGAACACATGCCTTTCAGTTTATCTAATGCAGTTGCCACTTTCCAAAGAGCTATGTAGATAGAATTTCATGATATGATCGGTAGGATTATTCAGGTTTATCTTGATGACTTGACTGTATATTCAAAGAACCGATTGGATCATTTTGGTCATATTAGAAAAGTTCTCATGCGATGCAGAAAGTTCATAATTTATTTAAATCCTTCTAAGTCTATATTTAGTGTTACCAAGGGAAAGATCCTTGGGAATATTGTTTCTGATTCATAAATAAGCATAGATCCCAAAAGGATCACCATTTTGAAACTTCCTACCCCCACTTCCAAAAAGGAGGTTCAAGCCTTTATGGGAATTATCAACTTTGTTCGTATATTTGTTTCTGATTTTGTTGTAATGGTCAAACCAATTCACATTCTTCTCAAGCAAGATCGCTCCTTTTCTTGGACTGAAGACGTTGAGAATGATTTCATAGGGATTAAGAAGGAAATCTGTTCCGTGCCAGTTTTGGCAAAGCCGGAATTTGAGAAAGATTTTATTATATACACTAATGTCATGGAGGAAGCAAGTTATTCTATTATCATACAATGTGATGACCAGAATAATGAAAAACCAGTAGCTTACATGAGACAAATCTTATTAGATGATGAATTCAAGTATTCTTATATCGAAAAACATGCTTTTTCTCTTGTTAAAGATGTGGAGAATTTTTGCAACTTTATCCTAGGAAAGCACACATTGGTAAAAGTCCCTTTCCCTGTTGTCAAGTTTTTGCATTCACAAACTTATCTTTTAGGGAAGCTTTCACATTGGCTTGCCAAGATCCAGGACCATTATTTAATCATCATGACTTCAAGAACAATTAAGGGACAAGACTTAGCCCTTCACTTGGCTCAACATGCTGAAGCAAGTGAATAAATTGACGAACAAGATAATCATCTTTCATCACTATTTTACATTGATAGTCAAACCCATCCTATAGCTGAACATCCCTGGTATAAAAATCCGGTGTACTACTTGCAAAATCAAAAATGTCCAGATAGTTTAGATACTCATCAAAGGAGAAGGCTCTATCTTGAATCTTCCAAATATATTATTTTAGGAGACTTCTTGTTCAGGAGATATGTCGATGGTATATTAATTTGATGTGTGAATAATGAGGAAGCAAAAAAACTGTTAAAAGAAACCCATGGATCTTCAAATTATGTTATTCATGTGGGTGGCCACTTTTCTTCTAAAACTACTACTTTTAAAATCATCAAAAAAGGGTATTACTGGCCTTCATGATCTGGATTTATGTAGGAACACAATGAAATATAGAAATACAAATAAATGCAGAGATGCAGCGGAAATAAGACTTCATTTCATTAAATAACAAATGATTGAAATATGCTTACAGACATAATGGAAATAAACTAGCTAGGGCGTTGGTATCTTATCTATGAGAAGAGATGTGGCGGCTACTGGCCTCTGAACTATGTTCCAATGAGGTTCGAAGACTTATTATTATTGAGAAACAATGGAAAACCCTAAACATCCAAAGATCTAACCCTAGGAGATGAAACGCCAAGACTATGGGCCCCGTTTGGGTAAGTTGGTACATCAACTTCCCAGGGACGTAACTTTGGCATACGATCTTCGTTTGACGCGTTCCATACCTCGTTAGAAAGATCTATTTGAGGAATACAACGTTTGGGTGAGAAAAATTGATATTCAATCCATGTTGCTCCCTGTTTTCCCAAAAAATGTCGTTTAGGGCCTCAAAACGGCTCTGGAAGTTCAGGACCCGAAAAACTGCTAAAAATAGTAAACTGTGTAGAAACTGAAAAACTGAAAGAAGCAATGGTGGGGGTCCAAGTGGAATAGGTGGGTGGCCACCAATATCCACCTGGATCATTCTTCCCCCCTTAGGAAGCAATGGTCCCCATTGCATTGATTTCCTCCATGAGATGAGGAAACCTYTGTTGAACTTGATCGCAGGTGATCCACTTGCCTTGGTGAAGGAGTTGGCCTGCTTTGACAACTCGATATAGTGGTATCCTTTTTTTTCGGGTGTGCTTGATCTGTGTATCCATGATATGATCATTTCTGGCTGGTTCCATGCAGTGTGGATTTAACTCTATTGGTGTGAGTTGTTCTTCCTTGTTATCACTGAAATTTCATCCACAAATGGTTACAAGAATTTAGCATCGTCAAACAGTTATGAGGTCACCCATGGACCCGAATTAACACAAAAGCATTTCCAAAGGGTCAAAAACTATACAACTAGTGAAAAAATTAAAGGGCGCTATGAAGACACAGGGTGCGCGCGCACATGCGCAAAACAGGAACACAGAAATCGCGCACATGCGCACGATGCGCGACTATTGTCGCAAAAATCCGCACACCTGAGAAATGGCGCWTTTATGAGAGTGGCCAGCCTCCCACCCACTTATGGTTCATCTTCCAAATTGATTTGACACTCAAATCTGGACTGGATTCAACTGGGTGGTTGGTCAAAGACCTAGAAATGCCCTAATTAGCCTCTTTACACACTACAAACTAGTTGGACAATACCTCAAAGGAATTCTATAAAAAGGCCATGGATACACTTCATTTTTCAAGGAATTCATAGCAAAGTTATGCTGCCATTATTCTCTTGAGGAATCTTCTATCCTTACCAAGAGTATACTTGCATCATTGCATTGGGCAATCCATCTCACCCCTTGAGTGGATTAGCAAAGAATTCTTTCACCATTTTCATTTTCATTTTCAAAGTTGTAAGAAGAGCTTATTTGTGGGGTTCCAAGAGCCCTCCCTTGGAAGAAGAAGGGACTCATAGTCCTCTTGCTTCTCAGTGTTTTCTTTCACTAATATCAGCCTTATCATTGGTGACATGGGTCTCATTCTTTCTTTTGTCCTTATGTCCCTATGTTTATCAATTTAGTTGTTGTTTTATTTCTTAGTTTAATTCTTAGTTGTTGTTTTATATTTCTTTTTCTAACCCTTTTCCTTGCAGTTGTCCTGCTTAGCAAAACCCAACTAAGCTTGAAAGCACCTCTATTTTTCTCACTAAGGTGACGAAAGAGGTGCAACAGATTGGCGACTCCACCGGGGAAAGGTATCAATTTCCTACCCCATTTGGGTTTTTCTAGCTCTTATTTTGGTTTATTTAACTTGCAGGTGCATTAACCGGCCTAAGACGACCTGTCAATCATCCAATTCCAAGGTGAATTGAGAGAATTCCATCTGAAATTTTCATTCACAGCCATGTGTCACCTGTGCGTGGGTTTTTCAGCCCACAAATGTGCATCGTGCACACATGCGCCTGAGTCACAATTATGTTCTGCGCATGTGCGCTCATTAGCTCTTTTCGATCTGTGCGCATGCGCTCAGTGTGCCTCTGTCTCCACTGAGACCCACGCACCTGTGCAAAAAATTCACATTGTAGGTTTTTGAGATTTGGGGAAGGCCATTAGCCTTATTAAAAGTGATTTCATGCATGTTTTAAGTTGCACCACACTTAATCCAGTCTTCATATAAAGGGATTAGTCAAAACACATAGGCACTTAGGGAGTTAAAATCATTATTGCCTCTTTTTCTTTCATTTTCACCACATGGATGGCTTGTTTTGGCTAAAAATATAAGTTGGAAATCATTTGTAATCACATTTAACTTGGATTGGGACTAGAAGTTGGATAACAATCGCTTAATATGCTCTTCTCTTGCACCTCCAAGCGACCTTGAGAATCAGAAAAAGATTGTGGAACAATTTCATCTCCCTTAAGAAGATTAAAACCTTTAGGAGAGGACAACATCCCTTTTTGGGACTCCTCTTAGTTTATTTTTCAAACACATCTTAATATTGTAATGGGCCCATACATGCCCACATATCACAAAGATAAGATAGTGTTGAAATTTACTTTCTTAGCTTAAAACACTAGGGAAGTTTAAAGGTTTTGTAACGGGCCCATACATGCCCACATGATCACAATCTAGGATAGTTTCAAATATTTTCTTAGATTACATCACAATAGGGAGTTAAAGGAATAGTAACGGACCCACATGTCCACATGCTA
>ML777226.1:1237915-1258840 GCA_009831015.1 Picea engelmannii | reverse complement strand
TAGGGACTTTTGAATTACGCAAGGTTGTACCAAAGGCACTTAGTTAATTAGGTAATCAACACTTGTAAGGACCAAGCGAAGTCCACATGCAGCAAGGTGACACCTAATTCATTAAAAATTGGCACACTTTCACTCATTCACACACAAAATTCACTTATCACTCACATAGCTTCTTCTTGAAACGTGGAGGTCAAAGTAAGTTTCCTCCAAATGGATTCCGAAACACCCCACCCTTTTCTTGATGAAACTATCCACTCCCATTCAATTTCAACGAGGTTGGTTCACACCCCCAACCTCTCAAAACAACTACATCTAAATTTTTTCTAAAAACTCACTAAGTTTTCCTCCACAGGAGGTTCCAAAAGAAATTTTTTTAGTCTAGGTAGGATTTCGGGGATAGGCATCCAAATAAATCCCCATCATCTGGTTCTCACATTGTCCAAACCATAGAAGTTGTCAAATAGGGAACTGAAAATCCTCCAAGTCAAGTGTTCCTAACACCATAAGGCAGGGAGATACCCATGAAGGGTTGAAGGCTGAGGTCCGGTTTTTCTTTGTGTCCCCCCTTGAGGCACCCACCTCTTGGATGGGATCCATCCCGTGACCCATTTCTTAGGTCGAAAATATAAATGTCGCACTTTGACCGAGGTACCTAGTGACCAAATTTTAGGATATCTACCTAGGTGGCAATTGTGGGCTGCAATTGCACCTTGATCGGATATTGTGTGGCTATTGGGAAATATTGCCAGCTCTTTCAGGATATGCCCCCTTTATCCCTCATTATAACCAATTATTTCATCCTTCACTAGTCTCTCTTCTGGTGACTTCAGACCCCACTGTTGAGTACTATTGGAAGGTCCAGTGCTATTTGAGAGGAAGGACGTTACGTCTTTTAGGACACGAGCATTTGTTTTCTTTGATTCCCCATGCAGACAAAACCCACTTATCCACATGTATGCTTCTTTTTCAAACCACTTTATGTATGATGCACTTCTGATTACATTTTGATTTGGATATATATATATATTGTGTAAAGTTCAAAATTTTCAATAAAGGCTCTTGTTTCTTTATTACTCTTACCACCATTTGCACACATTCACTCAGCTAGTTGGACATCATAGGGGACCCACAGAATCCCCGTCATTCCTGACGCTTGCTAAACCTCCCTCCTGTCTTAGGGGGAGTGTCTGGTCTTGCCCACTCATTGGCACCACCGTCTCACACTCCAATGAGTGCCACTATCTTAGGATCATCCTTGCTTGGTTCCACATTACTTGGATCCACTTCCCAAGATCCTCCGTCCACTCGCTCTCCTTTACATGGAAGCGAGGGGCCAACTTCCTCTCAAAGGGGAATTACCAACCCACCTAGCCCCCCTCCAGGGTTAGGTTCACAGAACACTCCTACCATGGCAGGAGCTAATCCTCAACCAACACTCTTGATGCCATATTTGGCCTCTCTTAACATACCATATCTAAGCAAACTCACCAATGATCCTATATTGCATGACCCCACATGGCCCACAATGCTCACCAAACTACCTTTAGACATCCCCAAGTTTGAAGGAAAGGCAGGAGATGACCTTGCCAACCATGTCATGACTTTCCACTTATGGTGCTCTTCCAACAGCATTATGGATGATTCCATCAGACTATGATTATTTCAACGCACACTCATTGTCCCATCAACCAAATGGTATGTAGATGAAAAATTAGGGTCCCATGCGAATTTTGAGTCCTTGGCCAAAGCATTTTTTACCTTCTTTCAATTACCAATCCACCATGACAATGGTCTGGAACTACTCTCTAATTTAAAACAAACCTCAGCCACACATATCGCTGATCACATTCACGAGTGGCATAGGTGACGTAGTTTGTGCAAAGAAGAAACCACCAAACAATAGTGTCTTGATTGGTTTCTTAGATCACTTGTCTCTCTCCTCGGTAAGGATGTAACTTCCACCTTCCCTCAATCAGAAGAGGAAGCCATCAGTAAGGCTCAACAATAAAACCTCATCTATTCACAGTCAGGGTACTTATACACTATACTCCCTGATCTCCCAAAACCTATGTCGTTTGGCCAAGACAAACTTGGGATGTCTCACTCAGTAGACGAACTAATTGGTAATACCACTCACCACGTTCCACAACCCCAACAACCACCAATGTATGCAACACCTCAATATTCGTCGGCATATGGGGCCACATCTTATTACCCCCCCCCCCCTTATCAACAACCATACCCTGTTCCTATGCCTCTACCCATCAGTGGGCCACCGTCGGCACCCCCCATACAACCACCTATTCAAACAAGTTTTGGTACCCCCTCTACCTCATCTTATAGTACTAGCGAAAGCTCCACGCCTTCCTATGTACCTTACGGATCGTTACCCCCACAAAATCTGTACTTTCCATTTCCTGGTCCCCCATAACCCATGGCTCCCCCACATCCTCAAGATGGGGTGAATTTTGTTCAACCCTCTCTCGTTCAACAATATCAAAATTTTGAACAGTTGAATACGGAAAATCTGACCCACCCGTCGAATAATGCCAAAAAGAAAGGAAGAAATAGGAACAACAACAACCCAAGTCAAGTTGGGAATCAACCCCAGCATAACCAACCTACTGGGGGAAACCAGAACCAAGGGCATCAGAACCCCCAGGGGGGCAATAACAGTAGATGTCAAGGGAGAAATAACAATAATGTTAAAACCAACTTCCCTTGTGCCTTTTGTGGTGAATTCGGTCATTATACTCATAATTGCCCCCAAATCATTGATTTTAAATGGTTGAAAGACTCAGGCAGTCTACCACATCCTCCAGCACCACCTGCCCCTTAGTAGGCCACATAAAAATACGTGCAAAAACCCCCCCAGTTGTGCTGCAGAATCCTATCCCACACCAAGGTACGATAAACACCCAACAGGACACACAACCTCCCACACCTCAAGTAGGACAGTACCTCAATCCAAACAATCCAGTAGATTTCATGATCCTCCTCACCAGTGAGGAAGAAATCCTACTGCAAACATGTAATCGTCAGTATCATGCACCCGTTGAGTCTCCTCCCATTCCTCCAGAAGCAATCCCCGCACCAATGGGAACCCCATTGATGATCCCTCGCCCTAACATAGAACCACCTCTTCGCATCCCTCGCATCCCATTGTGCAGGAATGTACACAACCCACAGGCTAGGGAAGCTCATAATTATAGTTTGGTTGATGACTTAGCACAATCCCCGGCTACCATGTCCGTCTTAGAAGTCCTTCAGACTTGTCCCACTTAGCAGAAATCATTACTCTCCACCTTGGGGACAATCGACCCCACAGATACTCGACTCGTTACATTTGATCTCGACAACGGAGAACCTTGCCTTCCCGCTTTGATCGCTTTTCAAATCCCAGTGAAAATACAGAAAATTACAGTTCATCGGTGTATCATCGACGAAGGTGCATCCACATGCATTATGTCCAAATCTATATGGCAGAAACTTGGTTCCCCCGAACTCATACCCTCTGCCATTACCTTACGAGCTTATGATGGACGACCATCATCTCTTGAAGGGCTCTTCCAAAATATCCCCGTAGAACTCGGGGGTAAGACTATTCTCATCGAAATTGAAGTTATCGATGCCCCACTCGATTATAATATCATGTTCGGTCATAGCTACATGTACGCTATGAAGGCAGTTTCCTCTTCCATCTTTCAAACAATGATGTTCCCCCATGACGGGAAGATCGTTACCATTGAATAGGTCTCACATTACAAGCCTAACCCTTCTGCCAACATCGATAACATTCTTCCTCTCATCCACACGAGTCATGATGCATACCCACTCATCGAAATGGGTCTCGGAATTTTCAAATATCCATCATCGTTAGGAACTTACCATGGAGCACCACCGCTCCTTCATCCTTCCAATAAAGTATGCATTGTATCATCTAACGGAACTGACATAGAGGATACCCTTCCTCCTAGGGAGGCTTCTCTCATGCCTAACGTCCCACTAGTCATAGAGCTTCCCCCTCACAAGCCTCCTGCGAACTCATCGACCCCACCAGTCCATGATTTCACCTCTCCCCAAGGCCATATCCTAGTGTGGGAGATAGTTCCCCAAGCCATTACTCAAATCCCCTTCTTTTACCCTCCTCCAAGTGTACAAGATTTTCAGGTAGTTGCAATGCTTACCCTCCCTAATATGGTGTTAGCAATTCCAGTTTGGTATTTACATCCACCCGATATGGTCCCTCGACCATCCCTTCCCCCCCAAATGGAAGGAATCCCAATGACGATTCCCATACTCACTCCCACCATACCCTCTACACCCCCACTCACTACCCTCCCTGCCACAGTTGGGAGCAGGCAAAAGAAGAAAGAGCCCACAACTCCACTTCCCCCGTGCATCCAACCTCCTTACGCGCTATGTGAGAAAGATGGACACCAAACCAACAACTCCCCATCTCTACCAGAGTTACAGAATTTGATTCCACTCAATCAAACTCCCTCAACACTCGCCACTATAGCAAGTACTGCCGCTACCACCCCTCATTCAAGTTGTAAAGGGTTGTGAACCAAATTCTCTTGCGCTATATGTTTAGAATATGGCCATTATACCCACCATTGCCCAGCACTGCCACACTTTCGGTAGACATTAGCCATAATACGCCAAAGCTTCCAGAGCGGACCCAGTCCAACTACATCATCCCTACCAAAAGTCACTGACATCCATTATGTCACAACTTCAGTCAATGAACGTATGAGATTCCCTTTCTCTCTATGTGAATCTTTAGATCATTTCACATACCAGTGTCCTATGATCATTGAATACAGGCAACGCCAATTGACCCTGCTTCAAAGACCCATAGAATCAATGGTTGACCTTACCTCATCACTAGAGATTATTCATCTCATTTATCCCGAACCTGAGGCCCTCCCAATGCCTTCGTGGTTCTTGGATGACTTATCCAAGGATGCACCCCCAAATCCCCCCAATTCCCCTGCTCATTTCCCTACGAAAATTTTACATCCAACTACCACGGGTACTCCTCAGTATTTCAATATTTGGTTTATGTTGAGCGAAACATCGCAATTCCATTGCGACGTTCCCCATGCTTCTTCATCACCAGGGGGCATCCACATGACAACAGTCATCGATATCACTCTTCACGACCCCTTGTATTCCTGTCACTTCCACTATGATGAGGAAATACTTGAAGAGTTAAACACCCCTGACTACCCATGGGATGCGCTACACCACCGAGCACTCTTCTTTCCATAGGAAGCCTCCACGCCTCCTAACCAACACCCCATATACGCGGTTGAAACCAAGGATTTTATCCCATCAGGGCATATCAACTGGTTCAACAACCCCATTCCTGCCCCTGATGCTTTTGAAGAAGGAAACATGGCCAACATTTCCCCGACCATAAAAATCGACATTTCCATTAAAAATGGCATCGTCGAGGAAATCACTATTGGAGATGCTTGCACTCCTCAAGAAATCACCGCCTATAAAGCCCTCTTCCAAGAATATCGGGATATTTTTTCCTGGTCATACACATAAATTCCTGGCCTTGATCCCTCTATCGTCAAACATTGCATCGACACCTAGACCGACATTACACCAGTTCGTCAAAAACAACGACCGCTACACCCATCCAAAGAAGCGGCCATCAAAGCCGAAATTGACAAATTACACGCGGCTGGGTTCATCTACCCCATCGCCTATACCTCATGGGTTTCCAACCCTGTACTTGTTAATAAGAAACAGGGCACTATCTGCGTCTGCATGGAATTTTGTGATCTCAATCACGCATGTCCCAAAGACAACTTTTCAATGCCTTTCATCGATCAAATTATCGACGACTACGTAGGCCACAAGGCTCTATCCTTCATGGACGATTTCTCTGGTTATAATCAAATCCAAATTCACCCATCCGATCAGTACAAAACCGCATTCACTACCCCTTGGGGTACTTTTTCATATTGTGTCATGTCGTTTGGACTAAAGAATGTTGGCGCAACTTTCCAATGGGCTATGACATACATTTTTCACGATCTGGCTCATATCATCCTCGCATACTTGGACGACCTCACAGCTCGATCCAATAAACGCACCCAACATCTTGATGATTTACAGATCATCTTCCAATAGTGTCGTCAGTACAACATCCGCTTGATTCCCCTCAAGTGTGTATTATGCATCACTGCAGGGCGCCTCCTCGGATTCATCGTTTCCCAAAGCGGTATTACCGTGGACCCCCTCAAAGTCCAAGCTATCACCGAAATTCCACCTCCCCGAAATCTACATCAACTCTAGAGCCTCCAAGGTAAGGCTAACTTTCTACAACGATTTGTCCCAGACTACGCCACTCGCGCACACAGTTTCCTTCACTTACTACGTCACGACATCCCATTTTACTAGGATAAACATGCCCAATAGTCATTTGATGATATTAAAATGGTGCTCTCCAATGCCCCTTTAATTAGTGCACCTGACTACAATCGCGACTATATCCTCTACATATCAACATCAGTTGTTTTAGTAGCAGGAGTTCTCGTTCAGATAGGTGATCAAGATCATGAACATGTCATTTATTACGTTAGTAAAAACCTCTCAGGGCCACCCTTTAAGTATAAACACGAAGAAAAACTAGCCCTTGCAGTCATCCTCGCAGTCCAGAAACTGCATCACTACATTCTACTTCTCACAACTAAGGTTGTAGCAGATTCCAACCTGATGCAATACTTGCTCAGTTGTCGGAAAATTAACGGCAAATTTTCCCGATGGATCGTTATCCTTAAGGAGTACGATCTTGAATTCTCAACACCCAAGAGCAATAAATCCCTCGTCCTCGCCAAACTTGTCACAGCCCTCCCCTCTAACACAACCAGTGCCCCCGTCAATACCGAATTTCCCGATGAACACCTCTTTTACATCACTTTGGATGATCCTTGGTATGGAAACCTCCTCGTCTACCTTCGAACTCAAAAATTTGGTAACCACCTTTCACGAGATGATCATCGTCGTATTCGCCATCAGGCCCCCTGCTACCTCCTCATTGGAGACATCTTATACCGGCAAGGGGTCGACACCATTCTTCATCGATGCCTGACCATTGACAAGGCTGATAGAGTCTTGAATGACTACCATAGCGGTGCATGTGGGGGCCATCTTTCGGGAATATCCACTGCTCAAAAGATCATTTGAGCCAGTTACTTTTGGACTACCTTGTTTCATGATTGCATTCATGTCATGAAACGATGTGAGAAGTGTCAGCTTCACGCCAACAAAGCCCGAGCACCACCTGCTCTTCTTCATCCATTCATCACTACCGGCCCTTTTTGTAAATGGGGAATCGACTTCATGACTTGTAATCCACCCTCCAGCAATGGACACAAATACATTGTTGTCGCAGTCGATTACTTCACAAAATGGGCGAAATCTATGCCCACCTTCAACAATACCGCTGACACCGCAACACATTTTTTCTTTAACCACGTCATATCCCGCTTTGGTATACCACTCCAACTAGTTTCTGATCACGGGAAACACTTCGAGAACAAGATTTTCATCGAACTCTCATCTCTATTAGGATTCTCCCATGATTTTTCCTCACCATATTACCCTCAATCTAACGGACAAGTCAAAGCAGTTAACAAGGTCCTCAAGACCATGTTACGATGCATGGTTAACAAACATAAGACCAATTGGAATCATATGTTATTTTCCGCACTATGGGCTTACTGTACAGCTGTGAAAATAGCCACTAGTTTCACACCATTTCATCTAGTCCATGGGGTTGAGGCCACTCTGCCCATCAAGTGCAAAATTCCCACCTTACACACCGCAATTGAGCTATTACCCGACACTACTCCAATGGAGCAGTGTTTGTTGAACTTAGAGTCCCTGGATGAAGATCATTGATCTTCATTATAGAACAATGAGGCCACTAAAAAAATGATCAAAGGCCACCTTTGATCGACATGTCAACCTTCGCTCATTTCACGAAGGTGACCTTGTCGTCTTGCTTATGATATCACTCACGATACATTCGGTCATGGAAAATTCAAGTCACTATGGCATGGCCCATACATTATCCAACATTGCCTCACCAAAGGCGCATACATCCTAGCCTCTCCCGAAGGCCTCTCTCTCAAAGAACCTGTCAACGGATTATACTTAAAGAAATTTTATGCCTAAGCGTAGTCACTCTACTTTAGGTTATTTCTTTTATAGTGTTTTTAATATTTTTTTCCCTCCCTCACGTCTAAACTATCATTTTTTCTATTGATAGATGTGTCCTCCACCGGCCTACCACATCGGTTACACTAACGGCGCCAGTCGTTGGACACAAAATATCGCTTCGGCATCTTGGGCCCTCTATACCCCCTCACATGAAATACTCCATTCGAGCGGCATATGTTTGGGTTCAGCCACCAACAACCAAGTCGAATACACTACCATCATTGGCCTCCTCGTCAATGCCCAGCATCATCGTATTTGTCACCTTAGTGTCTTTCTCGACTCCCAACTAGTCGTTCTCCAGCTCAACAATGTGTACCGCGTACGCAATCCTTTCCTCTTTCGCAAATACCTGCAGGTTAGACTTTTATCTCGACTTTTTGATTCCATTACATTTACACATATTCCAAGACAATTGAATCAAATTACAGATAACTTAGCTAATATTGTGTTAGACTGGCATATATCACATCAAGATACCTCTACACATACATAAACATATCAATAACCTGTCACAACATATATAGATTAGACATCATCAACACATTAACAAAACACATGTAAACATCACATAGATCTCAAAATGTATACTCATGTATATATAAGATGGTCCACAGTGCCATCCAAATGTTTACATACAAAAATACAAGTATCTACAGGCCTGTGAAGCACCTCAGTACAAAATGGGCTCACCATCCTATATACAAAAATACAAAAATACATCGAGCACAACTCAAGGTGCCTCTAGAGCACCACCTCCTACCCCTCCCTTAGGCAGTGGTCCCCCACCCACTATTGGTCCCTCCTGACCAGGAGATAATCGTCCGGTCATGGTAGCACTTGCTACTACTGCTCGTCGTACCATGGCCATCCATGGCAGCGGAATCCCCACACACTGCTCCAGGATGCCCTCATCCTGGATACGTGACCACATGCCCTTAGGCATGCCCTGTAGCACCGCCTCCAGGTGACGATGTATATCCTCAAAATCTGACCCGAAATCTGTTGGAGGAGCATGTGATGGCCCAGCACCTGGGTCATCAAACCAGTGTCTCCTTGCTGCTCTCTCAGGCTCAGCTGTTCTCACCTTGGCGTCCTCATGCCAACATTTCTCTCCTACCCACGGCCCTCCCTGTGGTGGTCTCTCCGGCTCCCGACGAGCCGACGCTCTCAGCAACTCAACCTCGTGCCCGCGAGGTGCCACATATTCACATACAAACAACCAAACGATAGTATCAACATCTATATCATATACATATGTCATGCTATCTCAAAAAAAAACATATATAAAACTCACAAACATACTTCAGTGATCAAAAACCTCCCCTGGAGGTAACACCATGTCCAGATCATCCCGGAAGTCAACACCGCCATATGGGAACTGTAATATCACCTGCAGCATCTGCAGCCACACCTGTGTTGCCTCAGCCATAAATAATTGGTCACCCTCGCCACCACCGTGGCGAAGAAAAATATTTGACCACAGCCTCAGTCATGACTCTCGCGCCCCAGGAGCACCCAATAAAATCTTAGGATGCAACATAGGCACCCTCTCCAAAAACAAAGCCACTAGGATGGACCCAAAGGCAAACTCTCTTGTATCAGTGGACCGATAATGGTCCAGCTGCCCTACCATCCTGGCATGCAGCGTAAGCCCCTAGGAAAAGTGCTCATCGGCCAATACCCTCTCCATCACACACAACTGACCACCATTGATCCGCTGAGTCGCAAGGGACCCATACACTCTCACAATCATCGTTGCTATACAGTGATGCGCTAGAGCATCCATCACCCCAATGCTCACAACAGTGCCCAACATAAAGTTCACCCCCGAACAGAACCTCCGGCCCACTATCACTAGCACCACATCCCTAGGTAACACCGGCTCCGCCGGTAGGGGCGTTCCCCGAAACAGGAGCCCAGTCAAAAAATATATGTCCTCCATCACAGTGAAGGCAATCTGCTCTCCCCGCACCATGAAACAATGTAGGTTCAGACTTCACATCCGGATAAGGAACTGCAGGAGATACTCCTACACCCGTATCAGTGGGCACTCAAAGAACTTCAGTAGCCCACAGGCTGCCAAAGTAGCACGTACCCCCGGATCCTCAATCGCCACAGCATCTCTCAGTTGGGACCAATCCCGCTCTCGCCAACCAATGGGCATCATGCACAATGATTTCCTGCAGCCACATAAAATAGTCTTAGGTCAGCCACATGGACCATAAACAACATTAAAAAGATAATTTTACACCCGTCAACCTTGCCTCCAAGGCGCGGTTGTTTAACCCACAGGCGCGCACACATGCGCGCTTGTTCACTCCACAAGCGTGCAAGTGTGTGCACCTATCCACTCCACAGGCGTGCACTCAAGAGTGCCTATCCATCCTTTAGGCGCAAAAGAGTGCACGCCTTCTCAACATACAGGGGTGCCTTCATGCACCCCTGTCACGAACACAGGCGTGCATCAAAGCACGCTTGTCCAATACACAGTCGCGCACACATGCGCGGCTTAGTATCCCACAGACGCACACATAATGCGTGTCTTTTTCCCCCTTACAGGTACCCCCATGCATGCCTATCTGGTGGGTAGGCATGCACTTGTGCGTGCATAATTCTGGATCGCCCGGGCACATGGGGGCCCACATGCACAAAACCCCCTGTACGGCCCTCCGTACAGGCCCAACCCAAAAATGGAAACCCTAATTCTATGCAGGATGATCAGACTACTAACTTGAAGCTCACTGGTCCTCGATCGGATGCCTCATTCTCTCAGAATCTCCAAATCTCCTCTGAATACTTCTCGTCCAGTCACTATAGTAGCAAGTACAAATGAGGTGGCAATGTGGGCCCTACAACTATATATAGGCCTTTTCGCCAAACTTCCACTCACCATTCCGGGAGCTCTGGGTGTCCATTCCTCAATCCATCTTCAGCCACGAGATCATCATCTCGTCATCTACATCACGATAGTCCCCAGGCCACTTTTCATCCTGAGCCCCTGGGGCACCATTTTTTTTCATACCCCGACTAGGTACGCATCCGCATATTCAAAATTATCAAATAAATGCTCGGATGTTCGATTCTCTTCATATATTTTTCACGTCAGGTATTTGGTTTTCATGTGTGCAGGTACTTGGTCATCATACATCAATGCAACCCCTTCAGGTATATACTCAGCACTGGCATGTAGTCATTCCCTCTGAATCTCACTTGCATCTCCAGTCACATTCTCTGACATTTGCCTCTAGGATCCCCATCTCCGGCTTTACAGTACCAACACCTCCATTTGCATCTTCGATACTGTCACCTGGTAGCACTCTTACCCACATGAGTTGTCCCATTCATAGCACCCTTTTGCACCTTTGACACTCATGTTGTTTTTCAAAACCCTTTAGGGATGGGAGTCCCAATAGTTTTCCATCATGTCGTGAATCAGCCACAAACTCATTTTCCTCATTTTGCTAGCTCTCCCACCGGACTCCCAGATTATCTCTTCAAGGTCCTATTTTTGACTACACCTCTGCAGTATTATGAACCCTCCATTTCATCCATAATCAATTTGCCCATCTGCAAATTTCCCTTCATTTCACCTACCTCATACAGAAACCCACCCATGGGGCCCCCACCCTCCACCAGTTCTCCAAGCAAATTGTGCCCTACCCGGGCCAACCATATTCTATTGGGGTGCCCGTTTCTGTATTTGTACACTCATCCCATATTATTTATTTATTGTACAAACGCCTTTTGTTCCCAGCATTTACATTACCCTTTTTTGTCGTCACCTTTGGTGACCTTCTTCCCTTTTTTGGAAAATGCAACCCATGTCGCCCTTGGTTGGGGAACTCCTTATTATCTACCCTTATTGACATCATCCATATCCTATGAGTATCCCACAGGCCACTTACCTCTACCCTATGAGTTTGTTCACTTTGTCTCGCCTCTGGCACAACTTATCCCACATCTTGTTGTCCCCCTAACACACGACTTAGTTGAACGGTTGCGACCACTTATACTTCGCATATACCCCCAACCAAGGGCAGTCTTGAGTCTCCATACATCTTGACTTCAACCATGTACCTCCTCCAATTCCTAAACTCACCTTGTAGATTTCACGAAGCCTTTTTCTTCTGGGAATCGTGTCCCCCTTTTGTCGACATCAGCATAGTTTTCCATAAGGGCGACAGTATCTTGATTCTCATTACCTATCCAATGAGAGATCTCAGACGGCACAGAAAGAACTACAATTTATCCCTGCTGTCGTTGACCCCCATAACATTCGACATCAACACTTTCTCATGTTACGGTGGGTCTTACTTTGCGACTATTGCAGTTATTTCTTATACTTGTCGAAGACCTCTGAACTTGGTTGGGTTATCAATGCCTACAGAATCTGTGATACTTCTTACAAATGTCACTGCCTACTATTCAGAGTATGTTCCTCCACAAAATTGTCTTCTGCCTTTATCACGACCACCCCCGAGGGTGCTGCAGTTGTCTACATCAACACTTCATTCCTCTTTTGAGTTACATGACATGAGCATGGGGCATGCCTGCCTCGTTTGTACACAGTTTATTTTTACACACCTTATGGAAGGTCGGATTCTACAATTTCCATTCTCCCTCCAATAGGTAACTCTTGGAAATCTCACTATCGCTCTCTCTTACAACAACACTCTCAGTAGAAGAAACATTGATGGATTTCAGCTATACGTATGCTCCTAACCTCATCCATCAGGGGGCATCTATTATCATTGAAATTTCATCCGCAAATGGTTACAAGAATTCAGCATCATCAAACAATTATGAGGTCACCCATGGACCTGAATTAACACAAATTTCCAAAGGGTCAAAAACTATACAACTAGTGCAAAAATTAAAGGGTGCTATGAAGACACAGGATGCACGCGCACATGCGCAAAACGGGAACGCAGAAATCGCGCACATGCGCACAATGCACGACTGTTGTCGCAAAAATCCACGCACCTGAGAAACGGCACATTTATGAGAGTGGTCAGCCTCCCACCCACTTTTGGTTCAGCTTCCAAGTTGATTTGACACTCAAATCTGGACTGGATTCGACTGGGTGGTTGGTCAAAGACCTAGAAATGCCCTAATTAGCCTCTTTACACACTAGAAACTAGTTGGACAATACCTCAAAAGAATGCTATAAAAAGGCCATGGATACACTTCATTTTTCAAGGAATTCATAGCAAAGTTATGCTGCCATTATTCTCTTGAGGAATCTTCTATCCTTTCCAAGAGTATACTTGCATCATTGCATTGGGAAATCCATATCACCCCTTGAGTGGATTAGCAAAGAATTCCTTCACCATTTTCATTTTAATTTTCAAAGTTGTAAGAAGAGCTTATTTGTGGGGGTCCAAGAGCCCTCCCTTGGAGGAAGAAGGGACTCATAGTCCTCTTTATTCTCGGTGTTTTCTTTCACTAATATCATCCTTATCATTGGTGACATGGGTCTCATTGTTTCTTTTGTCCTTATGTCCCTATGTTTATCAATTTAGTTGTTGTTTTATTTCTTAGTTTAATTCTTAGTTGTTGTTTTATATTTATTTTTCTAACCCTTTTCCTTGCAATTGTCCTGCTTAGCAAAACCCAACTAAGCTTGCAAGCACCTCTATTTTTCTCACTAAGGTGATGAAAGAGGCACAACAACCATGTCAGATGTGTCTAGTAGAGGTGGAAAGTAGGGTCGAAGGCGGTCCACATTGAACACTGGGTGTAGACCAAGGAATGGTGGAATGTTGAGCTCAAAGGAATTTTCCCCTACAACCTTGGTGAGGGTGTACAGCCCATATCGGAATGGACAAAGCTTGCGGTGGGGTCCAAGGAGGTGCTCCTTTTGCAAATGCATCCACACTTTGCACCCACCTGGAAGTTGTGTGGCACCCGATGTTGATCATGTTGTTGCTTGTACTTAGCATTGGCTTTGTCCAAGATGTCATGAACCTGTTGGTGGATGTGTTGAATGTGCTCAATGAAGTTGTTTTCCTTGTCAGCCTCAGACTGGACATGATCTGAATTTTCCTGAGTAGCCACAAATGGCATGGCTATGTCAATGGGACATAGTGGTTGGAATATCAAGCCCACTTGAAAGTGGTTGTGGTAGGTTGAGCTATGGAGAGCCCGATTGTAGTTGTGTTGTACATAGGGGAGGCTCTCATCCCATGTGCATGGATGCTTTGAATTGTATATGCACAGAATGTGTACGATCATCTGGTTGATGACCTCTGCCTGGCCATCAGTTTGCGGATGGAAAGATATGGACTTGGTGAGCTTGGTGTCCAGCATCGACCAAAGGCTGGACCAAAATGTACTAAGGAACCTACTATCCTAATATGAGATGATAGACTGTGGGATCCCAAAGTGTACCCACACTCATTCAAAGAAGAGTTTAGCAGTGGATTTTGTTGTGATATTCTTCTTGCAGGCCATCATAATGGAAATCTTCAAGAATCAGTCAATGGCCACAAAAACACAATCATTTCCATGCTTAGTAGAAGGAAGGCTCGACATGTAATCCATAGAGATGGATTCCCAAGGTCGACTAGGGGTAGGAAGCAAAGTATAGAGGCCTTGCTTCTTGATGGTCATTTTGGCAATGGAGCAAGCAGTGCAGGACTTGATGTACCTCCTGACATCTTGTCGAAGGTTTGGCCAATAGAAATACTTTTGCAGTACTACCACGGTTTTCTCGACCTCAAAATGCCAAGTGACCCGACTGTAGTGTGCCTCCCAAATCATCTTGGCACTCTCGCTTGAAAGAACACAAAGGTGTCCCAGGTGAAAAAGAAAGGCATCCTGGAGGTGAAAATTGGGAACTTGCTTACCCTCCAAGAGTGTATTGTATGTGTGGCCAAATTATGGATCACTTGTGTAGAGAAGCGGCCAATCAGAAGTCTCATTCCCACAAGAGTTGAGCATAGTGGTTAGCTCCATGATGGGTGGTTGACTGAGGCAGTCTGCAACATTATTGGTGCTGTCTTTTTTGTACTTAATGTTCAAATGAAACTGTTGTAGGTATGTGGACCACTTCTGATGATGATCATTTTTCAACTTCCCTTGTGTCTGTATGAACTGCAGGGGTCAGTGGTCTGTGTGGATGACCATTTCCTTTCCCAAAATGTAATGCTTCCATTGCCGACAAGCCTACACAATGGAATACATTTCTTTGTCATAAGTGGAATACTTTTGGACTGTGTTGGAAAGAGTCTCACTGTGATATGCCACGGGATGCCCATGTTGAGTAAGGACTGCCCCAATAGCATAGTCAGAGGCATCTGTCTCGATCTCAAATGGTTGTTGCAAGTCTGGTAATGTGAGAACTGGTGCAGATCAAAGGTGATGCTTCAACTCCCCAAACACCTTCTATTGAGATTCAGACCAAAAAAAAAATTCTTTAGCTCCTCCCTTGATGACTTGACTCAAGGGCCAAGTGATATAAGAGAATCCCAACACAAACCTGGGGTAGAAATTGGCAAGACCTAAAAAGATGTGGAGCTCTGTTAGGGTGGTTGGGGCTGGCCAATCCCGAATGACTTGGATCTTTGTTGGATCCACATGCACCCCCCGCTCATCAATAATGTATCCTAGATACTGAACCTGGGTCATGCCAAAAGTGCATTTCTCCAAATTGGCACACAACTTGTGTTGCCGCAGTGTTTGGAGGACCTGTCGGATGTGATGGAGGTTCTCTTCCCAAATCTAGTTGAATATTAGAATGTCATCCAAGTACACCACTACAAATGAGTTGGTGAATGGTCGCGGGATGTCATCCATTAGCCTCATGAAGGTTGCAGGGTCATTCATCAACCCGAAAGGCATGAACAACCATTCAAAAAGGCCCTCCTTGGATTTGAATGTAGTCTTCCACACATTAGAGGGTTCGATTGGTACTTGGTGATACCCAGACTTCAAGGTGATCTTGCTGAAATATTTTGCCAACTTGAGTTGGTCCAGAAGGTCATCAATCCATGGGATCGGGTACCTATTCCAGACAGTGATCTTGTTCAATGCCTGATAGTCAATGCAAAGTCTCCAAGTCCCATCCTTCTTCTGCACCAACATGATCAGGCTCCCACAGGGCGATGAACTTGGCCGGATGTGACCTTTCTACAATAGCTATTGAATCCACCTCTTGATTTCATCATTCTCCATAACAAAGCATCGATAGATGGTTCCATTGGGCAGCGGCGCACCTAGGGTCAGATCGATGGGGTGCTTGACCGAGAAGTGTAGAGGCACCCCTGTAGGGGAGGTGAAGATGTCCTCGTACTCCTCCATGACCTTATCCATCTATTGTTTTCATGCAGCGGGGCCCTGTCTGGAGGTCATGGCCACAGTCTTCTTCTTTCCCTGAGGGCGGATCATTAGGAAAACAAATTTCTTGGTTTTGGAAATGAGCTTACTGCATTGTTTTGCAGTAACCAAAGAGATGGTGGTAGGCGGTGCTATCTCTGGTATCCTGTACAACTTATTTCCCAAAGTGATAATAACAACACGAGGCCTGGACTCATACACAACATGTCTCTTCCACAAGTACAGTTGGCCTAATAATACATCAGAAACATCAAGAGTAGAAATGTCACATAATACCTCATCCGTGAAGGGCGATGATGTAGGGAAGGCGACATTGTTGACTAACATGGAGGTATCGTTCTTGGTGCAACCACTTGATGGTGTATGGTTGTGGGTGTGACGTGGTCGACAAGCCTAGTCACTTCATGACCTCTACCGAGATGAGGTTCTTCTGGCTCCCGCTGTCGACAATGAACTGCAATGGGGAACCCTTTACCCACATCTTGGAATGGAAGAGATGCTCTGCCTCCTCTGGATCTTCTGGTTCCTCCTTCTGGATCTTCGTGGTGGAAACGGTGGTGTTGGGATCCGCATCGATAATATCCTTCCCCTGTCATTCCCCTTGTCAGGTTCTGATTCAGAGTCAGAGCATGCATCCAATTCAGAAGCCTTCAACTTGGCTACCAGTGACTGCTTGGCCCAACACTCACTTGTGTTGTGAGTGGAGCTCTTATGGAACTCACACCACTTCCCTGTGTCCTTTATTGGCTTTGTGGTGTTTTTCTTTTCTTGTGGCTTTGGTGGGTTGTCTTGGGATGCCCCGCCTTGGCTTGGTCCTTTGTTCTACAATTTAGGGGTGCCTTTCCCTTGCTTCTGATTTGCAGACCCAAAGTCTCGCTTCTTCTGTTTGAACTTCTGCTCAATATTGGTAGCATATCGGTATGCCACACCAAGTGAGGAGATGTCAAGGAACTCCATTTCCTCTTGAATGTATCTTTGAATCTTTGATACCCAACTTTGTGTGTAGGGTATGAAACAGATTCATCATCTCATGCACATCTTGGTCCCTTTGCTTCCGCAGTGTAGTCCATTGTATGTATTTGTCCTCATAGCTCCCCAAGGGATAATATTGTTCCTTGATGGAATCTCGGGAAGAATTCCAAGTGGGTGAGGCCGAGAACAGAGAGGGTTCTGCCTCACCCTGTTGCTACGAGTAGGTTTCCCACCAGTCCTTGACATGGGGGGCAGCTTTGAGGAGTGCGAAAATAATCTTTTCTCGGTCAGAAAAGTCATGAACTGAGAAATATCCTTCTAACAGATTCAACCGTCTATCTATGGCATTTGCATCTATTTGGCCCTCAAATGTGGGAATGTCAAAGTTTACTTGTACCTTAAAAGGAGTGGTGCCTCCATAGTGGTTGTTGGATGTTGATGCACCGCCAGTGGGAATCCATTGAAGAATCTAGGCAAAGTTGTCCATCATCGCATTCCTTTGTTTCTCGAGGGCCTCCTCGAGCAACATTTTGATAGGATCTCCTGCTCCCTCATCTTTCTTTTCTTCCCCCATGGGCGGTCGTCGGGGTTTGCGAGGCTGATCTTGCAAAGGTTCAACCAGATCGAGCCCCAACTCCTTATACCCTGACCTCATTGGGGACATGCAAAGAAGGATCGAGAATGAGAAGACCACTCTGATACCACTGATCTATATTTATGTAGGAACACAATGAAATATAGAAATACACATAAACGCAGATATGCAGTGGAAATAAGACTTCATTTCATTAATAACAAATGACTGAAATATGCTTACAGACAAAATGGAAATAAACTAGCTAGGCGCTGGTAGCTTATCTCTGAGAAGAGATGTGGCAGATACTGGCCTCTAAAATGTGTTCCAATGAGGCTCTAAGACCTATTATTATTGAGAAACAATGGAAAACCCTAAACATCCAAAGACCTAACCCTAGGAGATGAAACACCAAGACTATGGGCCTCGTTTGGGTAAGTTGGTACATCAACTTCCCAGGGACGTAACTTTGGCATACGATCTCCATTTGACGCGTTCCATACCTCGTTAGAAAGATATATCCAAGGACTACAACTTTTGGGTGAGAAACATTTATCTACAACCCATGTTGCTCCCCGTTTTCCAAAAAAACGTTGTTTAAGGCCTCAAAACGGCTCTGGAAGTTCAGGACTCGAAAAACTGCTAAAAATAGTAAACAGTGCAGAAACTGAAAGAAGCAATGGTGGGGGTCCAAGTGGAATAGGTGGGTGGCCACCAATATCCATCTAGATCACTTCAATTTTTCAAGATTCTTATATCTTTTCAATATCTTGTGACAAGTGCCAAAAATTCGCTGGGAAAGAACGTCTTTCTGCCATGACTTTGTAACCCATCCTCCCTTATTTTCCTTTTTCAAAATGGGGTCTAGACTTTATCGGTCCTATTAATGCTCCATCTTCAGCAAGGCAATTTTTTATCTTGACAGCCACAAATTATTTTACTAAATGGACTGAAGTTTTCCCACTTAAACACTCACAGGATGAACATGTTATTTCTTTCCTTGAAACTAATATTTTCTCCATATTTGGCATTCCTTTAGAAATTGATACAGACAATGGTCCTACTTTCATTTCTGCTAAGATGACTCAGTTTCTAGCTAAGCTAGGAGTCAAAAATTTTACCTCATCAGCTTATTGCCCTCAAGGAAATGGGCAAGCTGAGTCTACTAATAAAAAATTGGTTAGGATCATCAAGAGGCTCATTGAATATAAGCCTCGTCAATGACACACCCTCCTTAATTACTTCCTTTGGGAAGATCTCACTACCACCAAAGTAAGCACAGGTTGCACTCCTTTTCAACTTGTTTATGGTCAAGAAGCTATTTTTCCTAACGAGATAGAACTTTCTTCTCTACGGCTGATGCTATAGATCGAGGAATTAAATTCTTCTAATGTCTCTCAAGGGATAAATGCAATGTTAGATTTAGAGGAATAAAGGATGTTTGCCTTGGAGAACATAAAGAGAAGACAACAAACCGTAAAAAAATATTTCAACAAAACCGCAAAAGCTATTAGATTTAAGGTAAATAAGAAAGTCTTGCTTTGGGATACAACCCATGTTGATAGAGGAAGACATTCAAAGTTTCAAAAATTATGGTTGGGTCCTTTTAAAATCGCTTTTGTCCTGGGCGCAAATTCTTATCTTCTAAAGGACTTGGAAGAGCAATTGTTTTCCTATAGTACCAACGGTTCCCACTTGAAACACTATGTGTAACCATTTTGAAAGTTAAACGTTGCATGAAGGTCACTATTGTATTATAATTTTATTTTCCACTGTTTTGATTTTTCTTTGTTGTTTTTCATTTTCTATTGTTCCATTTCTGTTGTTTTTCTTTTATTGATTTCTTTTTCTTTTCAGAAATAAACTTTGGATCAGTTTTGCCACAGCGATGCTATTATGTAAGTATTGTTAATCAATAACAATCAAGTTACAAAGTTGTCATGATGTCCCCCCTGAATACATCACTGAAATTTCTTTATGCTTCCAATACTATTGTTAGATAGATAATTGGATTTTCATCCCTACTTTCTGCTTTCCCTTTCTTCCCTCCATCCTAAGATTAAAAAAAAAGCACACCAAAAATTTTTCTCCTTCAAACAATAAAATATTTCACTATGACCAATCGAATTTTATGCATAGAGGAATAAACCTCTCATACGTAACACTTTCCATGAGATATTCCCAAAGTCCCAAATCATTTTTCCCTTAAACTGCCTCACGCCCCCTGTTGCATAATCATTTTGGTAAATATTTGTTTTGATCTACGGTTCACCTGGTCTACAAAACCAGACATTCTGAGTTCTTAATATGTTGGAAACAAATTTCCATGTGGATTCGCTAGTTTGTTGACACTTAAAAATGCAACGATGAATTCTATGCTCGCAAATGATTGCCAAGCTTTATTATTTATTTATAATAATAATATACTAGTAGGTGGGACCCTGTTGGGTATGTGTTATATTCTTTGCATGTGTGTGTGTGTGGGTGCGTCAGATACGACAACTGCGTCTGATGATCCCTTCACCTAGGGATCTGCCATGTGCGTCGGGTGCTTTCCTGGGGGGGGAAGGTATGCCCCCCCCCTAGTTACGCACAGCATTCGGCACCGGGCGGTAGCCCAGGGCAACGCCCCGAAATTTATTTTTTTGGGCATTTTTTGCTATTTTTAGCGGATTTTGCTATTTTTAGCTGATTTGTAAATTAATCCTGGATTAAGGGATTAGGGTTTTGGTATCTATGGAATACCTAAAAACATTGTATATATTGTATGGCGAATGGTGAAATTCGATATAATG
>ML777226.1:1201038-1237865 GCA_009831015.1 Picea engelmannii | reverse complement strand
ATTGTATATATTGTATGGCGAATGGTGAAATTCGATATAATGAAAATAAGAAAGGTTTTCCTGGTTGAGGGTTTCCGGTAAAAATCTCTGTGTACTTTGTGTATGAGCCATTGATTAATTTATGTATTGCTTAAGAATCTATATGCATTGCTTTACTTCGCAGGTTTAAAACTTACAGACCCCTTGTTATACTCATTGGAATATGGTGGATAAGAAATGCTTACATTTTTCCTGTTTATGTGATGGTAGCAACATGGTTCTCTACAGTTCATTTTTCTTCAGGTCATGGTTTAAAATGTTATGGTAATATGTGTTGGTTGGATGATTAAAACATGGAATTAAATGGCTTTGATGATCTCTCATAAAATATGATAATGCTTCCTTGTGGATGAAAGAGTTATAATCCAATTTTGGTTTTGATATTGTATTATTCATGGCAAGAATTTGTGTGCTCTTGACCCTTTCTACTATGGTTATGCGCATTGTTTGAGTTTCATAGTGGGTTGTGTTCCTAGCATATTTTATTTTGAAGGAATGTGATATTGGCAAGGGGTGGTGCACTTTGCAAAAGTGATATGAAAATTTTGGGTTTTTGGTTGATTAAGGGTGTAGTGCTATGGTGAGTTTCCTAGTGGGCTTGGCTCGTACTAAAAAATCAATGAAGTCTAAAGGAAGAAGTGATGTGCATTTACTACACATCACTCAAACTCCCCTTGAACCCGTCACCCTAGGCATTCTTGCATTGTTTTGGCTTTGGTAGTTTTTGTTTCTCTGCCTTGCTAGGTCGTGGAGGAAGTATACATTCTTTTTTTTTCCTCACGCAAAATTTTCCAGGTATGGGTTTTCTTACTTTTCCATCCATGAGAGTTACTCTGCCCTTTAAATCAAATTTTGGCTCTGATTGCTCATGATCTATGTGATTCTCAAGCTATTATGATGTTTTGAACTATGTATTTGTGGTTGCATCCTTGGTTTCTTATGGTGGTTGTTCTGGATTGTTGGCATTTAAAAAAAAAATGGTCGCAGTGTTCTTGTTGTGTGTAATCTTTCACATGGAATTGTTGAATAAAGATTGCAGTGGAGCATGCTTTTCCATGGCTCTGTATTTGGGTTGGCCTCTCTGTTTAAATTGGTTATCAAAATATGCCAAAACTTTGGGCTTTGTGAATACCCTACCTATGGATTGACATTACTGGTCTTTGTGGCTAGTGTACACACACCATATTTCGACCCTGTGGGTTTCAATGTGAACTGATGAAAGATTAAAATAGTCTGTACCTTGTCTTGGAAAAACCCTGAGTTTCTAGCTTGCTTGCCATGCCCTCACCGACACCATCTGCTGGTAAAAATTACCAGTATGAAGACATGCTACCCAGAAATTGATGAACTCAATATCCATGATTTTGGTTGAGCATGGGTTTATATTTGATCGCTTGTTATGCAGTGTTGTTAAAAGGGGTTGGCTTCATTTGTTTTTTTGTTGGAAGTTGTAGTATGTTGTTTTGAAACCCTTAATACGAGAGCAATATTGCATGTTATTGTTATGTGGTAAATTATGATAAGGAACCTACAGAATGAGTTGTTTGTTCCATTCAAATTCCAAGCTCTCTAGTCGAACCACTTGTTGTCTCTTCCACTTGTTGTCTTAAACCATGAATATTACTTTGAAATCGTATTTACTCTAGTTTGAAGTTGATGGGATCACGTTGTTTTCCCTATTACTTGGGCATGATTTTGTTTGGTCTCTTGTTTGGTGATTCTGGAAGAGATCCATACTCACCCATTCATTTGGAGCTTGCAATCAAAGTATGAAATGTTATTTTTGGTTCAATCTTTATGTTGATTGTATAAAAGGGACACTTGTGTTCAAAAGGTTTGAGGCTCAAATAAGAGTGATAAATTCCAAATTGATTGCGTTGAGAAGTGGTTAAATAAATGACGGACATAAGTTTATTTTCAACACTATATGTGCTCCTATTGGTTTTAAATAATTAAGTATCGGAGTTAATGTTATGGTCGTGGCTCAAATGCTATTGTGGTTTCTTATAGAGATTACAATGTTGTTCGTTATGAATGTCATATAATGCTAGTACAATAGATACTGTGATTAAATAATTTTGCGCATATAGATTATTGTGTAAAATAATTTGGAAACCAACAAGAAAATTTGTCAAATAAAATACCAATTTGGATTATTGTTTTGGAAAAGGAACACTGTTAAACTTTGAAATCTGTACAAAGATATGTTTTGATTGCATTTAAGGTAGCATGTTTTGATTTGTTTTCACTTGAATAGTAACCATATTGATTCCCTGTCATTCTGTCATTTTTCTCTAATTACATTCCCCTCATAATCCCAATTTCACTTATTGCATCCTTGTTCTGTGAAATAAATTTAAAAGGAAAAGTATGTGTAGAAGTGATGAAAGGGATAACATAGCAAGGGTTGGTGACTGATATTTTGATATTTTATTACACAGTTAAATTGTTTGATTAATTGTTGAACAGTATTTGTATATTTATCCCCTATCATTATACCACTTTTGGCTAATTACACTCCCTCCATATTTCCCATGAACCCTATCACCCTCTGTTCACTTGGCAATTAATGAATGGTTTGTTATGGATGGATTTGCATGTATCTCATGTCAATTTTTGAGCCAAATTTTTATTCATGTAAGAAGAGTGTCATGTATGGTTATTAAGAGCTTCATTACAGACGAATTGCTGCTACAGGATGATATTTTTCAGTAGGAGAAGTAATGGTTGAAATAACAGAGGCAAGGGAAATTGGAACTGAGGCCATAGGAGGCCTAGATTTTCTATCCATTTTGACGTTGATCCTCAAGAATTGAACCAGTTGTTCCAAGTTAGGTTCTTTAATTGGGTTGGCCATGGAATAATTCACCCTTGACTAGAAATAACCCCTTTATAGCCTCCTCATAATATCCTCGGTATTCTCATTCCTTCATATGTGTCTTTGCATTTGGAAATCCCCGTAAATGATGGATGGCAAGATATTGTCAACCAGCCTACCTATCACCATTGTGGTTGGCCCACTATGTCATTTCCTTTGCCACCACTTGTCAATCCCAATGTCTATATTTCCTGTTTCGTTTCACCAGTTCAATCTTCACATGATAGTAAGAGACTTAAAATTGATATTCCCCAACCTGTGCAAGATAAAGGAAAAACAATTGCCTCCCCTTCTTCTCCCTCCGATGATTCCTTAAAATATGTATCTTCCCGCATGCATTTGAAGGATGAATATTCCCATGTGATCAACGAGATACAACCCCATGAGTCTAATCAACCACGAGCTACTTCCGAGAATTCTAAGGGAAACAACAGTGAAAAAAGGAAAATTTCCTCACAAAGTGGAAAATATGGTTTTTAGATTATGTTTTTTATGATTTCAGTTGATGAGGACAATGCTTAGTGGGTTTCAGTATTTTTGGACAACAAGATCTGTTTTGATATTTTTTGGATAATGTGGATAATATAGACATATATATTCTTTTTTGGATATGATATAAAGTATTTCTGATATTTAAATATCCTATTTGAAAGCTACTTAAGGGAGCTACAAGGGTGGCATATGGTCAAAATGATTATCATTTTTGTGTTATATTTTATGATTTGAAAGGAAGAAATGAAGGGAGTCACAAGGGGTCCCACTTACCTAGTTATTATTAATTAAGACCCTTAAATATATTATTATTATTTATTTCTCCTAAAATAATTAGTTAAGTTAAATCAACTTAACTAAAGAAAGTAGTTGAACTACTTCAACTTATTTGGAAAGAATAAAAGTTGAATGAGAAGAAAATGCAGAGAATAGAAGGAGAAAGAAAGACTAAGCTTTTCTCTTTGGTTGCTTGAGATAGTTTCAATTTTCATTCATTTCTGAGTTTATTCAAAGCCTAATACTCTTTTTGACAACAGGGTCTTATTGTAGACTGCAAGGTTCAAGACTGAACCAAAATTTTCAAACGCTTGTTTTAGAGGTGTTGATCCATCCTTGATAGTCTGTGTATTCTTGTATGTTTGTGAATTAAGTTTCATGGCTGATAAAGGATATCTTGCAAAATCAAAATGGCAGCAATTTGTGGAAAGTTAATCCAGATTATAAAATTTATTTTTACGTTTTGTCGGAGTCTTTTTGTATGGTGTTCATCAGGGATCTCTAAATCAGAGTTTGGTCCATGCCCTCGCAGGGGTTTTGTAAAGAGAAAAACACTTTTGATATCTCATAATGCAATACAATCAAATTCCTATTATGTCTCATATATGTGTATTTGTGACTTGTTTACTTTTCGCTTTTGATCTCCATGTTTACTTTATCGTAATATATGTGTACATTACAAAAATGTATATTAATTTTATTTTATATTGCAGCATTATTTTCATTAATAAATCATTCTCAATCCTTGTAATTAATACTTGCGGATTGGGAGAATATTTTGAGGCTATAAAACCCCGGGTGACATTCTCGAATATATTTTCCTAGCCAGGCAAGATTTGAAAATGATTGAGTAAGGTAATTCATACCTTTCCCTCAACGGGGTGTATGTTTTGCAGTCCATCATAATAGCCTATGTTCCTAACAACATTGTGAAGGAAATTATAGTGAAACCAAACAGTGAAGGGAAGAGGGGCAAGTGGATTGTCAAATTGTTAGAATATGACCTGCATATCAAGCCCACCAAGATGATTAAAGGGAAAGGCCTCGCAAAATTATTATCACACTCAAATTGTAAAGCACTGGAGTTACACCATACTTTCACCCAATCAGATGCCTCCATGATGCAAGATGCAAAGGACAACATACATGTATTTGAGTGTTACTCTTTTTCACCCTGGTCTAAGGATGTTGTGTACTTTTTGCAGCACCTAGAAGCTCCACTTGAAATAGAAAAATCAAAGGTTAGGTCTCTTAAATTGAAATTTGTAAAATTCTACATCATAAACAGAATTTATATTGGAGAGATCATGTTGGAATATTGCTGAAATGTTTGGATGAGGATGAGTCTAAGCAGGTCATAACAAACATTCATAAAGGGGTGTGTGGAGGACACCAACATTGGAAGGCTACATCCCTTAATATCTCGAGGACATGATATTATTGTCCCACTATCTTCATTGATGTGTTTGCCACAGTCAGGGCTTGTGAAGAATGTTGAAAGTTTGTTGGGAAACATAAATTACTTTTATTTCCCCTAAATCCAATTACTTCTAGTGGTCCCTTTTAGCAATGTGGAATAGAGTTTATTAGCGAGATAAACCCACCCTCTAGTGGACAACATAAGTGGATCCTCACATCCACTGACTACTTCACTAAGTGGATTGAAGCAGTACCCACATGAAACTCTACTGACAAGGTGATCATTAATTTCTTAGAAACAAATATATTTTCCAGGTTTGGTTTCCTTGGGAAGTTAGTAACAGACAATTCCAAATAATTCAAGTCTAGGGCCATGATTGACTTATGTGGGAGTTACAACATTGTCCTAACACATTCTACACCCTATTACCCACAAGGAAATGAGTTGGTTAAATCATCAAACAAGACTCTCATCGGGATCATCAAGAAGTTTTTGGATGAAAAAAAAATGTCTTTGGACTTTAATCTTAAATACGCCTTGTGGACTGATATAATTAACACCAAGAAATCATTGGGAACCTCGCCATTCCAACTAGTGTACGGGGTAGATGTTGTCTTCCCTACTGAGCTTGGCCTACCAGCTTTAAAGTTTCTACAAGAATAAGTTGAGGAACCCAATGACATCCTGAGAAGAATTTATCATATCATTGAAGTACAAAAAACGAGAGAAGCATTAAATCACAAGAATAATGCATATCAAAGTAAAATCAAGGACGCCTTTGACAGAAAAACCAAAAAGGAAATCTTTCAAGAAGGAGACTTGGTCTTGAGGTGGGATGCCAGAAGATAGGAAAATCCTAATCAATGTAATTTTGATAATCTATGGTTTCTCCCATTCAAAGTGGTAAAGGTTATGGATAACAATACATTCATATTGCAAAATCTAGATGATACCGAGATATTTGGAAGCCTAGTAAACAGGTGCTTCCTGAAACATTATTTTATTTAAAGGACCTGGGGTAGTCCATCTTGTACTATAGTTGTTTTTCATTTGCATTTTGATTTTATAGTTGTTTGAATAAAGACTCCATATCCCAACAAAGGCATTGGGTTGTAGCTGCAATTTCAAGTTTTAGTTTGAATAAAGACAGAGAGCATGGCTGGGAGACAAAAACAGAGGTAAGTGACAACAAGTTTGGAGAAGGCACATGATATACTATTCTTAGCACCTCATAGGGAAGTGATAACCCTATTTGGAGCCAATGTTGGAACTTAGTTATGCATTCCTTCCCTTCCCCTCATTCACCTATACATCTTCTTTAAGCTTGATTTTTTTTTTTGATGCTCCTCCATGATTTATGTGTCAGCTTGAGTTATTTTTCACCTTTATTATTATTTTCATCGTTTTATTGCTTTCTTGAAAGATTGTTGCATGTATAGTTTGGGTTAACAACATGTTTTCACCTTGGACTACTTTACTTAAGCTTATAGCAGGTTGGTGAGGACTTTACAGTTCAAAAAATGTTGATTGCAAGAACATGCATGTTCTTGCAAATAAGGTAAAAACTCGTTGTTTTAGCTCTCTTAATGTTCATAAATAAATTCAAATATTTAAAAAAGTGCAGTGTTGGCGCCTGCATGCGCATGCATCATCATGAGCATCACATCACACCAGTCATTTTTTATTCCATGATCACATAGCTTGTGTTAAGGTCATTTTTTTATCGTGCACTTATAGATGTCTAGTTATTCTAAGTTGGAGATAGTAGTGCCAAAAATCAATAAGTGGTCATTTTTGTGTGATATGATCCTCGTTTTTATTGAGAATAAGTTAAAGAGTGGCATGAATTTTATATGCACTCAAGTTAAAGAGATGTAGATATGTTGTAGTGAAATAATCCTAATCCAGTTATTTAGTTGTCATGCAGATGTTAAGCTTCAGTTTTAAAGAGGGTCGAAGTCCTCTGCAAACATTGATAAATATGCGGTTTTTGTATGATTTTAGGTTCAGTTTTTGGAGAAAAAATAGAAGTATCATAAGGGTTGGACCTACTCATATGAATGCAAAGTTATCTACCTAATGAATATATGTTGATGACAATTTTTCTCTTTTACTCAAATATGTATGTGTTTAATATTTTCTTGAATGCAAATTTTTTGATGTCTGCAATGTACATTTCCTTATTCTTTCAGCCATTATTTTAATTTATCTTTTTGTTGATTATGCAACATGTTATACAACTATTGTTTAGTGAAAAGATCAACTATTTGGAAACTTGTTGGATGATTTTCATCTAGATATTTTTCTAAGTCTTAATATATTATTTTAAGTCTTTATTCTCACATAGAAAGAAATTCATTGCATTGTTGGCTATTGTCTCTTATGTTTGTATTTCATATCTCCAATTGTCCATTAATATCCATGCCATTAGGAAAGGAGAATATAACTTCATACTTTGTGGCCTGTCCAACCAACTTACCATGTTTCAAATCATATCCTTGAGCTGACCAATAAAACCAACTTATCAAAAAACCAACCATTCCAAACTTGAGGTGGCCTAGCTCTTCCCTTTAGTAGTGAGGTGCAGAATTTAGGACCAACAGACTTGATCATAAATGTTCGGCCCTATTTTTCACTTTTCCCATGCATTTGCATAGTGTCCATTTTTTCCTACATGCAGTCTTTAAAATTATGTCGCACTAGTTGTTGCGTGTTGCATCCTTGAATCATTGATTCTTCCTTGTAACTTATTTTTTGTTTTTTCTTCATTTTTTTTTTATCTTCCTTTTTCTTCTTTTTCTACTTTTTATGTCTTTTTATAAGTTTTCTCTTCTAATATCTACTATAGTACACTATACACATGGATTCCTTACTGTGTTGCAATTATTGAGAGTTAGTAGGTCGACTATCCCTATACAGTTTCAGTTGACTATCGTTCACCAGTCATTTCATCTTTGCTCATGTCAAGTCCTTTAGCTGCAAAGATACTCCATCTATGAATACTTCACTTCATATGGCCCTAGCCAATGCATTCTGAACTTACCAGGATGTTTCAAAAAAAAAAAATTTATAGAGAAGAACTAGATACCCTTCCTTAAATATCTTCTCCTTGATGTGTCTGTAATGCCGATATTTTTTACTTTATTTCTACACCTATTGGTGGAATCCTTCCATAATCTTCTCTTCTTCTAGTTCCATGAGTTGACTTAATTGTTCTTGTACTGCACCTCTTTATGTCATATTTGTAATTGTTGCTACGCGTAGACTGGGTACCAAAAATTCTAATGGCACCACTTCTTCTTGTCCATACACCAATCTGAATGGTGTCTGACCTGTCAACTTCTTGCATGTAGTCATGTATGCCCATAATACTGCTAGAATTTTAAAATCCCAGTCATCTATGTTCACATTACAGATATTTTTCAATGCATTCTCCAAAATCTTGTTGAAAGCTTCTATTGTACCATTTTCCTAAGGGTGATATCATGTGTTCTTCTGGTGATAGACTTAAAATTCCTCAGTCATAGCCTAGATAGTAATATGAACAAAATGGGTGCCTTGGTCACTCATCAAAATCCTAGGACATATGAATCTTGTAATCACCTTCTCAAATAAGAAGTGTGTTGTTGTCTCTGCGTTGAAATCCTTGATTGTTGTTGCTTCTGCCCATCTGATTAAATTTTATTTTGCAATAATGATGTATCTTACTTCTAGACTTCTTGTTGGTGGATTAATAGGGCCGACAAAATATATTTCCCACTTTTCAAATACCTGAATATTTACTTGGGGTCTTGGGGGCATCTCATCCCTTATGTTCGTTTTTCCAATTCTCTGACAAACATCATAGTTCTGGCAATATTCTTTTTCATCTTTATGAACTGTTGGCCATCATAAACCTTCACGCAATACCTTTTGTGTGGCATATTTTACTGCATAGTGTCCTCCAACTATACCTTCATGAGATTCTATGAGAACCATGGGTTGTTTATGTTCCAATACACACCTTCTCAAATGTTATTTGCGCCCAAATTGTATAAATGACATGCAATTAGTTGATACTCTGCAACTCTGACTACTAGATTTTTCTTCTATGCAGTACTAAATGCTGAAATGGATACTTGACACTGAGAGGGGGGGTGAATCAGTGTCACAAAACTTTGGACAATTTTCCACTTTTCACAAATTAACTGAACAACAAATATTTATTTCATTTTCTCAATCAATATATATAAAATAATAAATACTTTATTTATTTATTTAACTTGAATATACATAAGATCAATCTTTGAATATCATCTTCATACAATTATAAGAGACCCAACTCTTTGTTACAAGACCCAGCTTGTAGTTCTCAGATCCAACTAAGAAATGAGGAATCCAACCCTCATAACAAGTCCCAGCTTTTTGTTCTCAAATCCAATTGAGATGTGAGGAATCCAATCCTCATACAAGACCCAGCTTGTAAACATGCACCAACCTAATAGAATGAAGGTTGTAAACATGTACCAACCTAATAGAATGAACCTTCATTCAATCCATTATATATAAATATATATATTTCAACAAATTCAACTACACATCTTCTCACCATTCCTTCTTGTTTATATAGTTTTCCAACTTGTGTGAATTTGAATCATTGTGTCTTTTGACATTTGAACCATTGTACCTTTTCATTTAAATGATAATATTAATATTTAATTAATATCATTTTTCCTTTTATCCTTTATTCATAATGCTCATGAATTAACTCTCTTTTAATCATGGTTGTGTGTCGGTTCTTTTGTCTTCATGAGTTGATCACAGACATGGATCGACTCATCATATCATTCTTATGCTTTTGTTGCATTATTTGTTCACCAATAGATCATATTTGATCTCTTATCAATTCTCTATATTGTTTTGGTGTTAACTCTCTATCGAATTAAGTCTGGATGAGGCGATTCCTTCAAATCATTTTCATATGGTCACAGGCATAGAACCATAGGCTTATCAATTTAAGCGTTGTCTCATTTTCCCCTTATTTCTCTATTCTATATGACCATAGGTGGTGACCAAACGCTAGGCTAAATAAGTGTTTGATCACTTGTCAAGATCAACGGTCACATTTTAATCGCATGATGAGATGGACGACTTAATAAAAAGTTTGAGATGAACGGTTCTCATTTACTTAGGGTCTTTGGCTTTCGGGACTTAGGTCATTTTTTGGTGGTGAAACTCCCGAAGTAAAACTCTCGGAGTGACATAAATTGCTGACATCACTTGTTGACATTGCACGGGTCGAGTGGTTGCCACGTGTCACTCAGATTCGTGATTTACACGTACCTGAACTGTCGATTTAATATTGACACTTGTCATTATCTTATTGTTCCACGTGTCCTTGCTGACATGGTCTGCTGACGTAGATCTCCTAATGTGGCACATATTCATCTCCTTCATATAACGGTCATAATACTATCTGAAATGTATCTCAGATCGACGACTGAGAGTGACTTCGGAATTTCAGCCTTCGGGACTTTGGGTAATTTGATTTCTCGACTTCACAATTCATCTGAAGTGAGATTCCCCAAAGTGCAACCTCCTCACAATGTTTAACCCAAAATGAATGTTGCTCGTTGATCATAATCTTAGATTGACGGCTCAATCTGTCTGCGATGATGCTTTGCCTTGGTTTAAATCCAATGACTCTTCTTCTTTGCTCATTCTATCCTTCCACTCTAAAGTGATCTAATGGCTATCATGAATTCAGGTATTCGATATCTCAACCATTTTTCTTAACCTATACTTCCACTTAAATTGATCCAACGACTATCAGGAATTAGGGTAATCGTGATCTCATCCTTTCTACTTATCCTATCCTTCTACTTTCCTCGATCTGACGGTCAGGATATCTTCTGAAGTGTTTCCTCATATCTTATGATTCACATTTACTTAGGGACTTAGTATTGGATGGTCTTTGACTTTACTTATCCTATCCTTCCACTTAACTTGATCCATCGGTCGAGAATGGTCTCGAAGAATATCAACGATCCAAGATGATTGTGGGGTCCTCAACCAGCACGACATTTAAAACTATCGTTGAGTTCCACAATGGAAATTTCTCGTTGGTAGTGGAACTGATCCCAACCGTAGATATATTGATGGATGACCATCGGTGGTCAATGTGGATTCCAAAACCATAACTTGCGCATGGTTTAGCCCATCGCCCAAACTCTACAATTGAAGTTGTACATTTTTTGGTGGATCAACCACAGTCGTTGATCTTTGAATCTATAAGATTTGACGGTCCTGACTAATTGTGGGATTGGAAATAACACGTATTTTAATTCTCCTTTCGCTCTCCGCAATCTATCCCTACCTTTGATTTGGTTGTTGCAAATCCAACTGTCACGACTTAATATGATCATTTTTTGGATCAACCATAGTCGTCGATCTTTGAGTCAATGAGATCTGACGATCTAGACCAATTGTGGGATTGGTAATAGCGTGTAGTTTAATTCCCCCTTTGCGCTTTGCAATCAATCCATGTCGTTGATCTGGCTTGAATATACGATGGTCACAACTTGATCTTATCGTTGATCAATCCTCCAACGGTCCTTAAGCCCACAGTCACTCATATGACTGACGTATGTTATATGAGACGATCAACACCGTCAAATTTCTTGATCGGACGGTTGTTGAGGCTTCTCACCTTTTCCTGTGCATCGATCGACTTCTCAGTGTTTCCATCGATCCTGACGACATTTCTACAATGCGCTCTTCCTTCTGAGCTTTGATCTATGCATATTGTCTGACATTTTCTGCTAACTGTTATACTGCATATATTTGTCATGAACTTTGCATATTGTTATACATTCTCTGCTAACTATTGTACTGTTGACATCAATGACAATTTCATTTATGATAGCTCAACAATTACAATTCATCATAACAACTTATCATCACATCATAATGACATCGACTCTTGACATCAATGACAACATATCAATGACAATATGTCCAACAATCTCCCCCTTTGTCATTTAGGGAAATACACTAACTTCATACACAAACTTCCCCTGTGATGATGTTTTCCTCCTATGAAGTTACTCTCCCCCTTTGACATCAATGGAAAAGGGTTGCTCCCCTTATGGTCAACCTCTGTCTTTCTGCATTTTGTTGACCAAAATATGAGCTTGGGTAACTCCCCCTTCATTCATGCTTTGTCTACCATAAGTGAATGAATCCCCCTATCAATATGATCTCTCTGCCTCTGACTAATCTCCCCCTTTGTTTCTGAAAGGGTAGCTCTTCCTGACAAGGTCTCTTCTTCTGTTAATTTTAAAAAGTCTTGGCATAATCCTTTGATTTTGTGGAACCCAATTTAAACTTCTTTTTGTATTTTCTTTCTTTGGATAACAAATTATGACTTCATTAGAATTTGTGTTGGGTATGTGTTATATTCTTTGCACGAGTAGTAGTGTCTGAGCGCCTGCACCGGGTGTGCAGGGGGGCGGAGCCCCCCGTGCAGGGGTTCGGGGGCAGCGCCCCCGAAAAAAAAAAAATTGGGGCCGACATATTTTCGGGACGACATACTCCGGGACCACATGATATTAGGTGGTTTTAGGCACATGATTTTTGCCGATGGTTTTCTATTTCCGGTTAAGGAATTAGGGTTTTGGACTAATCCAGGTCATTGGGTTAGGGTTTTGGATGCCGCTGTCTCCTATATGTATATTGTATTGTAAACAATGTAACACAATTGTATCAATATAATATATGTTGGTTTTCCCGGTTTGGGTTTCCAGGTGAAAAAACTCTGTGTAATGTTTGTATTTGCCATTGCATATTTTCTGTTCTTTTCTGAATATCAGTTTGCAGTAGATATTGTACAAGGTTAGAATTTACAATTTGATATTGTCCTATATTCTTCTATAGACACTTCCTTTTCTTGAGCTTGATTTATTTCATATTGAATTTCACATTCTTTACTAGGACCTTCACCCATCATTTTCTTATTATTAATTTCTTCATTTTCAGGTGTAATAACATCTTTCTTTCTTTCTCCTTCATATTTTCTTCTCCATATCTTTCTATGAGATATTCTGCTTTTTGGATCTTCTCTTTTTAATTGTGTTTTTGGAGATTTGTCATCTCCTTTCTTCTTCCAACTTTTATTAGGTTTTGTCACTGACTTGAATGACTTATTCAAATATTGACTTTTTGTATTCTTGAATTTTTGGGATTTGTGCCCAAACCTATCACAATTGTAACATCTCATTGTATGACAAACAAATTTTGTGTGCCCAACAAAAATACATCTCCAACATCTAATTGAATTTTTGGATTTTCTTGTATATCCTTCCTCTAGTTTCTTGCAGTCCATTGCTTTATGGCCAAAACTATGACAAGAAAAGAAATAGCCATTGAAGGTGTTTCCATTCTTGATTTTATTTTGGCTTGAGAGATATGTCATCTGATTTTCTTTCTTATTCTATCTAAGACCAGTTTTTTCAACAACTGATCTTTGGCTCTTCCAAATCTTATCTAGGATAGTTGAGCTATTCTGGAAATTGGAAATATTATTTGTCTTTTCATTCATCTCTTTGAGATTGACTATCTCTAACTTTAATATTTGACATAATTCTTCCTTTTTAGTCAACTGAATCTTGAGGGCTTCTTCCACTTCTTTAGCATGTTCAAGTTGAATTTTTAGATTGATGATTATTTCTTCTATCTCATCCAAGACTTCTTTGCATTTAATAGTTTTTTCATATGTCTTCAATTCTTCCATATCTTTTGTTAGATCAAAAACTTTAGTTTTCAATATTTTGATTTCTTCCTCGTATTCTAGCTTAATCCTTTTGAGGTTGATGGCTTCTAATTCAAACATTTGGCATGATTCTTCCTTTTTAGTTATTTGGATCTTCTGGGCTTCTTCCTTTTTCTTAGCTTCTTCGATTTGAGTCATTAGATCTGCATTAGTACCTTCATTTATATTTTTGAAATTGATGATTTCCAAATTCAACATGTGGTAAGAATTTTCTTTCCTTATTAACTGGATCTTTAGGTATTCTTTACTTTCTTTAATTTCCTCAAGTTGAATGTTTAGACTGTTAACTAATTATTTTTACTCTTTTAGTACTTATTTTCTTTTACTGTCATGTGTCTTTAATTCTTCCATCTCTTATGTTAGATTATTAACTTCGGTTTTCAGTCTATTGATCTCTTCTTCTTTGTTTTCTAACTGAATCTTTTGCTCATGCTCTTCATGATTATATTGATCTAACTGTTGTAGTAGCATCATATCTTTTTGTTGGAGTTTCTCCAAATATTCTAGAGTGCACATAGTTGTGTACTCAAGATGTTCAAGAACATCCTTAGTAACTTCAATATATAGACCATTTCTTGGTTCCATACTAATTACTTCAAATGTAGTTATATCATTAGTCTTAAAATCTAATAGTTTTTATTTAGTGAATATTGAGGTATTCCTCAATTCCTTGATGAGGTTTTCTTCCTCATTGTTTACTCAGATCAAATCATGCATTTCATTCTGATTAGAAATATTTTTCTTTGTATTATGTTCTTCAATCTGATTGCAATTTTCCAGTTGGAGCCATGATTCTTTATCATATTTGTAGTGCCTCATATTTTCTTTCACTTCATCTGACAGTCCATCCTGGATTGCTTTTAAGGCTACTGAATTGTTTCTCCTTGAATCCTTTACAGTTTTGGTTTTTCTCTTAGAAGTAGTTAAGTGTCGGATCTTACTTACTATCGAATCCCAAACTCCATATCCTCTTGACTTCAGATATCTTTTCATGTTTTCCCTCCATGAAGAATAATTTGTTCCATCAAATAAGGGAGCTTCATTTCTGGAGATGATGATTTGTCCACCCATTTCTTTTGAATCTACCTTCAGTGTTTAAAATGTGTTGAAGGAACCTCGCTATGATACCAATTGTTGAAATGGATACTTGACACTAAGAGGGGGGGGTGAATCAGTGTCACAAAACTTTGGACAATTTTCCACTTTTCACAAATTAACTGAACAACAAATATTTATTTCATTTTTCTCAATCAATATATATAAAATAATAAATACTTTATTAATTTATTTAACTTGAATGAATACATAAGATCAATCTTTGAATATCATATTCATACAATTACGAGAGACCCAACTCTTTGTTATAAGACCGATCTTGTAGTTCTCAAATCCAACTAAGAAATGAGGAATCCAACCCTCATAACAAGTCTCATCTTGTTGTTCTCAGACCCAACTGAGATGTGAGGAATCCAATCCTCATACAAGACCCATCTTGTAAACAGGCACCAACCTGATAGAATGAACCTTCATTCAATCCATTATATATAAATATATATACTTCAACAAATTCAACTACACATCTTCTCATGATTCCTTCTTGTTTATAAAGTCTTCCAACTGGTGTGAATTTGAATCATTGAGTCTTTTGACATTTGAACCATTGTACCTTTTCATTTAAATGATAATATTAATCTTTAATTAATATCATCTTTCCTTTTATCCTTTATTCATAATGCTCATGAATTAACTATATTTTAATCATGACTGTGTGTCGGTTCTTTTGTCTTCATGAGTTGATCACGGACATGGATCAACTCATCATATCGTTCTTATGCTTCTACTACATGCTCTGTTCACCAACAGATCATATTTGATCTCTTATCGATTCTCTGTATTGTTCTAGTGTTAACTCTCTTTCGAATTAATTCTTTATGAAGTGATTCCTTCAAACCATTTTCATATGATCACAGGCATAGAACCATGGGCTTATCAATTTAAGCGCTACCTCATTTTACCCTTATTCCGCTATTCCATAAAACCACAGGTGGTGACCAAGCGCTAGGATAAATAAGTGCTTGATCACTTTTCAAGATCAACGGTCACGTTTTAATCGCATGATGAGATGGATGACTTAATCAAAAGTTTGAAATGAACGGTTCTCATTTACTTCGGGTCTTTGGCTTTCAGGACTTAGGTCATTTGTTGGTGGTGAAACTCCCGAAGTAAAACTCTCGGAGTGACGTAAATTGTTGACATTTCACGGGCTAAGTTGTTGCCACCTATCACTCAGATTCATGATTTACACATACCTGAACTGTCGATTTCATCTTGACACTTGTCATTATCTAACTATGCCACATGTCCTTGTTGACATGGTCTATTGACGTAGATCTCCCGATGTGGAACATATTCATCTCCTTCATCTAATGGTCAGAATACTATCTGAAATGTATCTCAGATCGATGGTTGAGAGTGACTTCAGAATTTCGGCCTTCGGGACTTCGAGTAATTCAATTTCTCAACTTCATAATTATTTTGAAGTGAGATTCCCCGAATTGAATGTTGTTCGTTGATCATAATCTTATATCGACAGCTCGATCTGTCTGTGATGATGCTTTGCCTTGGTTTAAATCCAATGACTCTTCTTCTTTGATTATCCTGTCCTTCCACTCTAAAGTGATCCAACGGATATTGGGAATTCGGGTATTCGAGATCTTAGTCCTTTTTCTTATCCTATCCTTCCACTTAAAGTGATCAAAACGCTATCATTAATTCAAGTAATCATGATCTCATCCTTCTACTTTCCTCGATGTGATGATCAGGATATCTTCCGAAGTGTTTCCTCAGATCTAATGATTCACATTTACTTCGGGACTTCATATCGGACGGTCTTCATCTTTAATTATCATATCCTTCCACTTAACTTGATCCATCGGTCAAGAATGGTCTCAAAGTAGATCAATTATCCAGGATGACTGTGGGGTCCTCAACCAACATGATGTTTAAAACTATCGTTGAGTTACGCAATGGAAATTGCTCATTGGTAGTGGAACTGATGCCAACCGTAGATCTATTGATGGATGACCATTGACGATCAATGTGGATTCTAGAACCATAACTTGCACGTGGTTTAGCCCTTCGCCCAAACTCTGCAATTAAATTTGTGTGTTTAGTTGGCGGATCAACCACAGTCGTTGATCTTTGAATCTATAATATCTAACGGTCCTAACTAATTGCAGGATTGGAAATATCACGTAGTTTAATTCTCCTTTCTCTCTCTGCAATCTATCCCTGTCGTTGATCTGGTGCTTGGAAATCCAACGGTCACGACTTAATCTGATCGTATGTTGGATGAACCATAGTCATCAATCTTTGAGTCGATGAGATCTGACGATCTAGACTAATTGAGAGATTGGTAATAGCATGTAGTTTAATTCCCCCTTTGTGCTCCACAATCAATCCATGTCATTGATCTGGCTTGCATATCATATGGTCACAACTTGATCTGATTGTTGACCAATCCTCCAATGGTCCTTAATCCCATGGTCACTCATATGACCGACGTCTGTTATATGAGATGATCAACACCATCAAATTTCTTGATTGGAAAATTGTTGAGGCTTCTCACCTTTTCTTGTGCATCATTCGACTTCTCAGTGTTTCCATCGATCCCGACGACATTTCTACAATGCATTCTTCCTTCTAAGATTTGATCTCTGCATATTGTCTGACATTTTTTGCTAACTGTTATACTGCATATATTTTTCATGAACTCTACATATTGTTATACATTCTCTGCTAATTGTTGTACTGTTGACATCAATGACAATTTCATCTATGATAACTCAACAATGACAATTCATCATAACAATGTATCATCACATCATAATGACATCGACTTTTGACATCAATGACAACATATCAATGACAATATGTCCAACACTAAACTCCTTTGGTGCAATGCCTGTACTAAAAAAACCAATGATACCAGCAAACTACTCATCATCTGTCTGTATTGAAAATAATTGTGCATCAGGGAAGTTTTCTTCAAAGTTAGTAGGTTCTTCTCCATTGGTTACCATTGAAAAGTGATATGGTCCTGCATTCAGTTTGACTGGTTTAATTATTACTTCAAAATCAAATTCCTAGAACAATAACAATCATCGACACATCCTCCCCCCCAACATTGGCTTGTTTACTAGATATTTGAGGGCAGAATGATCTGTGAACATTTTAAAATGATTTTCCAATAAGTAATGTTTGAATTTTTGTAGTGCATATACCATGGCTAGGCCTTCTCTTTCTCTGGTGTTGTAATTCTTCTCTAACTCTGATAAATTCTTGCTTGCAAAGGATATCGTATGATCTAAGTCACCTACTCCTGGCTACGCCTGAATTGCTCCAAGTTCTATTGTTGATGCATCTACATGCACATGAAATGTCTTTTCACAATCTGGAAACACTAAGATAGGTGTTTTCACCATCTTCTCCTTCAAGGTATCTAATCCCTACTGACAATATTTGTTCCACTGAAATTTGGTGTCCTTCTTCAACAACTTTTCCATTGACACGGTAATATGTGCATACCCTTTGATAACTTCTTGTAGTAGCCTGTATGTCCAAGTGTGTCTCTTAACTGGTGCACTGACTTTGGTGGTGGTAAGTTCACAATTACAAATATCTTAGTAGGGTGAACCAGTAAACCATATTTGCACACGATATGTCCCAACAGTATCCAAAAAGGTGTGCCAAAAATGCATTTCTTGATGTTTAATGAGATCTAAAATTGCTTGCATCTTTCCAACATTAGTATTAGGAATTCTACATGATCTTTCAAAAGACTAAAAATAGTCCAGTCATCCAAATATACTTCTAATAACTTATGTATGAAATCTTTAAAAGCAGCTATGACCACCCTTGAAAAGATGGTCGGTTCATTCTTCAATCCAAAGGGAATAACTATATATTGGTAGGATCCCCATTCTGTAGCAAAGGTAGTCTTGTGCCTATCCTCTGGAGCTATTTTAATTGAAATAGGAGATTCTCCTTAAATGCATAGGAAAAACCATAGAGAATAACCAACATGCATTTAAGGATAGGAGTCAACAAAGACATGTACATTTAATTTACCATTGTCACCTGCAGGTCTTCCTTGGTAGCATATAGAATATTCCTTCATGCCACACAAATACCTGAATACTCTCTTGACAACAATCCATTTCTCCTTTTTAGGTGTTGACATATACCTGCTCAACACTCTCATTGCATGGGAAATGTTTGGTTGATTTCATACCATAACATACATTAGACTACCAACAACACTTGCATAGGGAACACATGCCATGTCCTCTATTTATTCTTGTGTCTTTGGACATTGTTCGGCATTAATCCTTTCTCCCACATGAATTGGCACCTTTACCGGTTTGCAATCCTACATGTTGAACCGATTCATAACTATTTCAATATACTAGTTTGTCTGATTCAACCAGAGCTTTCTAGTGGATCGATCTCTCTTAATCTCCATTCCTATAATGAATTTAGCTTCACTGAGATACTTCATGTCTAACTTGGAGGATAGTTGCTTCTTCACCTCCTTTATTGCACCCATGTTGTTTCCAATTAGCAACATGGCATCGACATACATAGCTACATATATGAAACACCCACCTTCTTCCTTGGAACATATGTAGTGATCATATTTTCTTCTCACAAATCCCAAACTAAGGATGTATGTGTCAAACTTCTGGTACCACATCCTTGGAGATTTCTTTAGACCATAGAGGGATATTTTCAGTTTGCACACCAACTCTTGCTTTCCCTTTACTACAAATCCTTCAGGTTGTTTCATGTAGATTTCTTCTTCCAGATCCCCATGTAGGAATTATGTCTTCACATCCATCTGTTCTATTTCCAGATCGAATGTTGCATCCAAAGACATTAGTACTCTAATGGAATAACCTTTCGCTACCAGTCGAACTTTGAACTTCTTGACTGGTCCTCCAACATTCATCTTCTTCTTGAATACCCATTTACTACTGATGGGATTTCTTCCACTAGGTAACTTGACTAAATCACATGTCTCAATCTTGTGCAAGGATTCCATCTCTTAGATTCACTAAGATTTTCTAAAGAAAATCTTCTAAAAATGGGCAAAATGGATGATTTTTTTATCACGATTTATTTTAAAATATATTTGTTTGAATTGATCATTTTTTTTAACATTTTCATGTCAATGGGGGTTTTACCAATTGACTTATCGATGATTGTATGTAAAAATAATGATTTTTCAAAGTTGTAAATGCTTTAAGAGACATCAAAGTTTTGAAATGGCGTCGACAAATCCATGTACATTTAATTTACCATTGTCACCTCCAAGTCTTCTTTGGTAGCATATATAATAGTCCTTCATGCCACACAAATACCTGAATACTCTCTTGACAACAGTCCAGTTCTCCTTTCCAGGTGTCGACGTGTACCTACTCAACATTCCCATTGCATGGGCAATGTCTGGTCAAGTGTAGACCATCGCATACATTAGACTACCAACAACACTTGCATAGGGAACATGTGCCATGTCCTATATTTATTCTTGTGTCTTTGGACACTGTTCAGCAGTAAGCCTTGCTCCCACAAGAATTGGAACCTTTACTGGTTTGCAATCCTACATGTTGAACCATTTCAAAATTGTTTCAATATACTTTGTCTAATTCAACCATATCTTTCTAGTGGCTCAATCTCTCTTAATATCCATTCCTAGAATAAATTTAGGTTCTTGGAACTTACACACCAATGGTTTACCTTGTTTACCATTTTTGGATCATAAGTAAGTACTCAGAGGGTTTTGAAAAAAAATTCCAAAAACATCTTCAACCATATAAAATTTGTTGGCTATAGAAATAATTTTAAGTTGTGGTGAATGAGAGATGTTTGGTATCATCTAACATTGAAGAAGTATACTTTTTTAAATGAGATCTTGGTGTGCTTTGTATTTGTGGTCTTAATAGATGCAATGAGAATGTATCTAGAAAAAGTGAAGGCAATATTAAATGGACCATACCAAAAAGTATATCAGAGTTAGGATGTTTGCATGGCATGGAGATTTTTTTTTTAATTCTTAGAAATTTTTGTGGGGTGTGTAGATCCATAATGATATGATTTCATGAGAGGATTATTTAGTAGACAAGTGCATTGTTGAAGATTTTTGAGGTGGACAAGTGCACTACTGAAGAGTTTTGAGTTGTTCATGAAGAATGTATTAAAATACCATGCTTTGGTGTTCATTGAATCTATTATAACAGTTGATCATAGGGCTTGTTCAATGGAAATTAGTGTGTCAAGAATGAAGACCTATAGTGTATTTCATTGAAATCTGAAAAAATCCAAGATAATATTTGGTATATGGTGTGTGGTATGGAGTTATATGTTATTGTTGAAACATTAAAGAATTGGAGGCATTATTTGTTGTTAGAGGAATTGTGTCCTTTGATTATAATTATTGAAATTTATTTGTTACTAAAGGAATTGTGTCATTCCCTGTAGTGGTTGAAATTTATTTGTTTATGAAAGAGTTATCCTTTTGCACTAAAGCATAAGGTAATGAAATCAAACTATGTGTCACATGCATTAAGTAGAGGAGTGTCTTTGAAGTCATTAAATAGATGTATGTGTTTGACCATGTTTTTGAAGTTGTATTCCAAGCATATATGTATCCAACATTATATGATATGTTAGTTTAGTTAGATTTTGTTTTGTAGGATGACTACTTATTAAAAAATGAATATGTATTACGAGTGGATCTATGAGAGAATTTGATCAAAGAATTACATAGTGGAGAATTGGGATGTCACTTTTGTAGGGGCAAGACACAAGTGTTATTGGAGGGAAGCAGTTTTCTTCTTAGGGTCAAGAAAAACATTATTGTAAATATAATGACAAGTTTGTGAAGTTGTCATTTTAGATTCACTGAGATTATCTAAAGAAAACCTTTTAAAAATGGACAAAATGGATGATTTTTTTATCATGAGTTCTTTTAAAACATTTTTGTTTGAATTGTTCATTTTTTTTAACATTTTCATGTCAATGGGGGTTTTTACTAGTTGACTTATCGATGATTATATGTAAAAATAATGATTTTTCAAAGTTGTAAATGATTTAAGAGACATCAAAGTTTTGAAATCATAAAAAAAGTTTTTAATTTATTTTTACTGTAATGAATTTTATAAATTTGTCCTTAGCTCTTTTAGCCATATTTTATATACTTTAAAAATTTGCATGTCCTGTAAAAATTAAACAAAATAAAATTCACTAAAATTATAAAATATTGAAACGTAATTTAATAATTATATATACACAAAAGTTAATCTTGATGTTTTATACTCTAGTTAAAACAACAAAGGGAAAATAATTTTCATTTCAAATAACATTATTACAATTAACTATTCCAAAAGTTCAAAATAGCTAAAATGTCACTTAATAAAAGAAACTGTTGAAACATTATCAAAATATATACCCTCGTCAAAAAAGGAATTTTAAAAAAAATTGGCATCCACTGTTTCATTCCCATTAATGTCAATGGAGGGGTTCTCATCGATCCTTGGCTCACTGGAATTATCTCTCTACCTCTCCCCCTCCCTCGATCGATGATTATTTACTTTTCCAATGACGAAGTTATCAAACCCCTGTGAGGACACTCATATTGAGATCTATCTCTTTGGAAAACGATCATCCCCCCTTTCACTCCCACTCAATAGAACATCATTTACCCATTCAAAGGGGATGAATCCATTGATGCCTTATGAGGATAGCTCATTGAGCTCCATGCTTCTAGAAAGAAACCATATCTCCTCCATCATACACTCCATTGTCAACCCTTTACTTTATTTGGTAGAGATGGTTTCGTAAAAAAGGTGACCCACACTGTTTTGTTCTCTCTCTCCTACCATTATTTCAATTTTATTTCCTTGCTCTTCCCATTTCATGCTTGGCCTTTTCTCAATTTAGAAAAAAGAAAAAGAAAAAAAAAGTACACAAACTTAAAAAAAGCAAAAATAAAATAAAAAATTATGTAAACATTGAAACAAAATTAAGAAAGCAAAAGACTAGAAAAACTTTAAACTTAATAAAAAATAAATTGAAAAATAACTTAGAAAATAAATTTATTAAAAAACTTAAGTTAAAAAAAATTAACTACAAAAGCCAATCTTAAAACTAAACAATTAACAAAACACTAATTAAAACCACAAACTAAAAGAAATAAATAAAAATAAAAGAAATCCCCCAAGAAAAACCTCTCCCTTCATTTCCCCCTCTCCTTTGCCCACTTTTCCCTTTTTCCCCAGCCCTGACCCATTTCCACAACCCCTTGCCACCTCCCATTCCCCCAATAGACCCCCTCCTTTCTCCCCCTTTCAGTCCTTTCTCCTCCCCTTTTCTTCCTCTTGAGTAACATTTTTTGAAATATTCAAAAATAACACACACACAAAACAAAAAGAAACTAAAAATAGGTTTAAATCCCCTCCCTTCCCCTTCTCTTCCTCCCTTTTCCCTCCTCGCATGATTGATAGAGGAATACCTACTCCCATTTCCATATGGATGCAACATGCCTAAAGGGGGTCCCTGTGACAAAAAAATAGATGACATAAAAAAACTCCACACACACACACACACACTCGTTTAAAAAAAAAGATTGCCTAAAAAGGAATTCAATATTTTTTTGGTGGAAACATGGCTAGTAGGGGGGCTTCTTGCTGGAGATTCAATGTTATGAATTGAGTGGTTGAAAAGAGCCTCGTGTGTGTGTGTGTGTGTGTGTCACCATGCAAGTGGGCCTATCACTGAATTTTGTATTGAAATTTCTCTATTTTCCCATGTTTAAATTTTTAATCAAAAATTGACATGTCATTTTTATGAATCGCCTCAAAATTTAGGAAAAACAATTTTTTTTAAAAGATTCCCTTAAAAATTTGATTTTTTCAATGTTTTCTTTAGAAAAATTAGGAAGATTCCTTCGACTCCCTTAGGTTTTTGTTATGATCACAAACTCAATGCTATATTTGCAATAGTGTTGAAATCAAGTTGATAAGTTTGTAGAGAAATGTGGAATATTCCAATGAGCAAAGGAAAGGAATGATAACACAAGGATGTGCATGCTATTAACAATCCAAATGGACCTTGGGAGGATATCTCTATGGACTTTGTATTAGGGTTGTCTCACATAAAAGGGAGTAATTCAATATTAATAGTGTTTGACAATATTTTTAAGATGGTTCATTTCAATCCATGTAAATACATCTAATGCAAGTTGAGGTAGAATTGTGTTTCAAGGATGTGTGATTGAATGGTCTATGAAAGACCATTATATCAAATAGGGATACTAGGTTCTATTGAGGCCCTCAATGCCCAATTTTTTTTAATCAACCTCATCACCATTTTTTTCTCCTCATGTGATCTATTCTTTTAATGCATCTTATTATGATTTTATGATTATCTTGATGAATTGAGAAGGGTTGAATAACTATGATATTGGTTGTTGAATCATTATGTTCTTGAATGAATGATGGATCAAAGGATTTGTGTCAAGTCATGAATTTGATTTTTTTCCTAAGTTGGTTTCCTTTTTTGTGTTTCATTCACAATATGTTATTTGATAATCCTTTGCTTTCTCTCATTGCTTATAGCTTATTGTTTTAAATGATTGGTGGTTTTAAATGTTTCAGTGACACATTTCACAAGATCCCAACACAACATTCTCACAAAATTGACATAGAGAAGCAAAGATATCACCTAGAAACCAATGAGTATTTAATATAATTGAAATTCAATGAGATGCAAAAACAAGCATATTGAATGGTAAATAAGGTTGCACACCAACAACATGAGTGGAATGATAATCATAGATAAGGATATGCACTCTTTAGATAATTTGGAATGTGAAAGGAGACATAATTAAGGAATACAAACATTTAATGGTGACATCAAGGAGAAATTAACAATGTAATAGGGTGCATTTATGTTTTGCAAGTTTGCATCTCAAGATTGATTGACTTTAGTGTTGGAGTACAAAATGATATTTCTAGCAGGATTAATGCGTAAAGGGATGATTAGGGAGAATTTATGACTATGAGCACTATGATATCATGTTGACACTCTTCCATGGTTATTCATATTTTCTTGTACCATTCTAGATCTCCCAACCAAGTTTCGAAACTTGACAATGATTTTAAAAGACTCTCTTTCTAAGTGTAGTTGGTGTATGGGGGGAAACCTTTACCATGATTTAGCAATTTCCTATTAAATGACGACTAATACAACACATATCATGGATCATATCCATGAGTGGAATCAATGGTGAAATATTTTTGAAATTGACCTCAAGGATACACTTCTCATGGATTGTTTCTTGAAGTCCCAACTCCCCGCCATTGCCAAAGATGCCACTACTACTATGACTCAGACTAAAGAAGAATCCATATTGAAGGCTCAACAATATGACCTTATATATTCCTAGCCACAACATTACAAGTAAAACACATTATAGCAAAGGTTTTTATGAAACCTCCCCGAAAAATTTCTCCCTTCCATGTTTATAGCGAAGGTGGGCGGCCAAAGATTTTTGCAGATATTTTTTCATCGGTGCTCTTGTAAGACAAATGAGCACTAGTGTGCACATAAAAATAATTCCCCAGTGTTAATACAGTAAGACACATTGTTGACAACTATAAACAAAATAAAATAGAAAGTAGTGTTATATTCTAAACAAAGCTTGTTGGTGCACACACTCATTCTACCCCGGTGTGTACAACTGTATGACGCAATGAAGCGCGGTAAATAAAAAAAACTTACCATACTTTTTTTCATTGTTACATCTCATTTTGTGCTTCCAACATCGAAGACAAGCATCGGTGCCCACTCTCATTCCACGATCGTCATGTTTGCAGTTCGCTATTGTTAGTTCGATAACTCCACTAGTAGATTCCATACATTTCCAAATTTTGGAAAACACTAAAATTTTTCATTTCTTCTCTACGGTGCAACATGCCTCCTTGGGAGAGAAGAGACCAAATAAATTTTTCATTACCTTTTCATTTTCATTTTCATTGCATTAAAATTTGAAATTGGTTTGAAAGTTGGTATTTTTTTGTTTTTTTTTTTTTAATTCCACGAGACGTGTTTCAACACTTTGTCTTTCCTCGGAATACAGTGCATCGCGTAAATTTACAGGAAGCACCGAAAACGGTCCATATATAATAAATAAACACACCCGTTTTGTTCGTGAAACAACACTGCGAAAATGTTGACAAATAAAGAAAGTGTTGTGTCTTTATGAATGCTCATTACCGATGTGTTAAAAAACACAACATACCATTAAAAAAAATCCTAGTTCTTCAACACAAATGGAGAACTAGTTCATTCTATTAATCAATAGCACCGTTTGGATTTTGTTATGAAAAATTTAGTCTTGTAGTGTGTCATGGTCAAACATTTTCACTGGTGTTGTGTATATCAAGGCACTAGGAAAAATATATAACAATTTAACATAGTCGTGCATCTTATGGGATGCCCCAAAAATGGTGCGTTCAATTTAACCAACCACACTGCCAATTTTCTATTATAAAAAAATTAACATAGCAGTGCATGTAGGTCCACACAACACACCAAGGTTGTTCACAGCATGGCACTGGGCCAAATATTTAAGAATTTATCATAGCGGTGCATCTTATAGAATGCCCCTTTACTAGTGCATCCTAAAAGACAACACACCACTAGAAGACATTGGTTCTCCAAGGAACGTAGAGCAATGGCGATTTCCTTATAACAAACCGCACCACCCAGTTTATAATAAAAAAAAATTAACAAATCGGTGCATTTGTAGAACCAACTGCATCAAGTCACACAAAACATATGTAAAATGGAATAGCGATGTGTCTTGTTGGACGCCCCGTAATCGATATGTCTTGTTGGATGCTCCATAACCGGTGTGTTAGAGAACACAACACAACAATAAATACATATTGATGCTTTGTGCTTGATATAGTGCACTGATCGCAGTGCGTGTTATCTATTATAGTAGCACTGATTACTTTTCCAATTTTGTTTTGCAAATATAAATTAATTTCAATTTTGATAAACAAAAAATAGTTATATATGTGTGTGTTTTATAATTTCATCTTGTTTTATCATTATATATGTCCCTAAAAATAATTTTATGTGAATTAGAGACGAAGAGAGCAGGAGCAGCAACAACAACAGCCAAAAGAAAAACAATTTAATTGACAAAGTACATATGCAAACCTCCACAGTTAAATTTTGCGAAGGTTTTGCTTTGTGGAGGAAAAAATGGAGGTCACTCTTCGGTGCCTCTCATAATTTAGCATGCAGACTTGATCCTCTGTCACTCCCTCAACTCTCTAGATCGCATCTTCTCCTCCACAGACCACTTGAATTTATGCAAAATACCATCCTTGAAATCTTGTATCCATAATATGAACTAGCGTAAATTTTCTTGTAAATATCATACCTAAACCTCCTCCTCTTCGAATTGAGAGGGTTATTGAATATCTCTTTGAGGCGGAGGATAAATTTTGTAGCCTCAAAGTATCTATAACCATGGCCCTTTTTGGTGGCACCAGGCACATCAACTTCATTCCCTTCCAAGTCCATCATCTTGGCCCCTACTTTGGCATAATTAGGACTACCAAGCTCTACAATTAGAGCTTCTTAGTGCTCCTTTGGCCTGATCAACAAGAAAGGAACCCTGGTGGATGTCTTAATTATAATACTCTTTTAACCTCAAGAATTACCTAAGGTCCATATTGTATATTTAATAAAATTTAAAAAACACATTTGGAAAAAAATCGATGATCCATAAGCTTCGCTAGCATGCCTTATTGTTGAATATTAAGCATTGTCTTAGTATTCTCCTCCATGAGATCCTCATTTGTGTATTTACCAAGAAACTCATGTTTCTTCTTCTACACAACCATGCACTTGATCACTTTCTCATCCAGAAGGGGCACATGGGAAACAAACTCTCCCTCTCTTTGTTGCTAGTTTACCATGTCCTACTCTCCCATTTCTTCCACCACATCCTCTTGTTCCTCAAATAGGAATTGTTTAACGAAAATGACCTCCCCGCTCTTGATCGTCAACCTAGCCTTCCTCTTGATAGACTTGATCATCTACTACTCCCTCAATGCTCTGACTTGCATGTCCTTCTCTACAGGTCGTTCAAATTTCTCCAAGATGCCATCCTCATAATCCATGTAGCCATAATAACTTGCATCAATTCACTTGTAAATATCATACCTAGACCACATCTTCTTCGCCTCAAGGGGCTTATCGAATAGCTCTTTGATTTCATAGAGTAATTTCACAGCCCCACTTGTACAATTGGTTGTTGAAAGATTGTAACATTCCATCTTTCAACAATCAATTGTACAAGTGGGACTGGGAAATTCCTCCCCAATGATATTCTATAATCACCTCGAGGAAAAGAAGAGGAGGTATAGGTATGTGATTTACATGCAAATTGATGCAAGTTATTATGGCTACAGGGATAATGAGGACAATATCTTGGAGAAATTTGAGTGGCCCGCGAAGGAAGAGATATGGGTCAGAGTTATGAGGGAGTGGCAGAGAATCAAATCTATCAAGAGGGAGGTCAAGTTGACGGTCAAGAGCAGGGAGTTCATTGTCATTAAGTCGATCTTGTTCAAGGAAGAGGAGGATGTGGTGGAAGAAATGGAAGGGCGGGACAAGGGAAACCAACAACATAGACAACAAGAGTTTTTTTCCCATGTGACCCTTTTGGATGAGAATGATATCAAGCACATGGTTGTGGAGAAGAAGAAACATGAGCTTCTTAGTAAATACACTCGAGTGAGGATCTCATGGAGGAGCAGGTCAAGGCCAAGGAAATGCTTGATATTGAACGATAAGGCATGCCCGTGAAGCTTATGGATCATCAGTTTTTTATTTCAAATGTGCTTATTAACTTCTATTAAATATACAATATGGGCCTTAGGTCATTCTTTTGGTTGACAGAGTATTATAATTAATACCTCCACTAGGTTTCATCTCTTGTTGATAATGAAAAATGGGCATTGGGAAGCTCTGGTCATAGAGCTTGGCGATCCTAAGTATGTCAAATTAGGGGCCAAGATGATGGATTTGGAGAGGAAAGAAGTCAATGTTCATGATGCCACCGAAAAGGGCTCCAGTTACAGATACCTCGAGGCTATGAAATTCCCCTCTGACGTCAAAGAGTTATTCGATAAGCCCCCCGAGGTGAAGAAGAGGAGGTGTAGGTATGAGATTTACAAATGAATTGATGTCAATTCATATTTTGGCTACATGAATGACAAGGACGGTATCTTATAGAAAATCAAGTGGCCCACGGAGAAGGAGATGTGAGCCAAAGTGTTAAGGGAGTGGAAGAAGATCAAGTGATTCGGGTGCTAAATTATGGGAGGCATCGAATAGTGATTTCCTCCACAAAGCACAACCTCCGCAAAACTTTAATTGTGGAGGTTTCAATACGTACTTTGTCAATTAAATTGTTTGTCGATGCATTTTATGTAACAACCGCACTAATGCGCTTTCAATCGCACTAGTGCACTATAAAAAGTATAACACACATGTATATTGTGTTTTTCCATATCATGTTGACGTTGTTGTTGTTTGATTTATAAAATGCATTGTGAGTATGTTAATGATTTTCCTATTTTTAAATTAAATTTGAGATGTACATCACTCATTAGAATTTAGAATTGTCATATAACATTTAATTTTAGTTTTATGAAACCGTTTAATTTGGATTGTGATTGTAAAAACTTATAACAATTAATACTATATAATGTTTAATTCTTCTTCAAGGTGAATTGTTTGTTGTCCGGCAAGATACAATATATTGATTAAATGTGTTTACAAAGAAAAATACATAAATATGATGAATGAAATTATTCTGATTTAAATAATTGTATTTTTCATATATTGTAATAATAACATTATGATATAATTATTCACTAATAATAATAATGTAATAATAATATTTTTTTATTAATTTTTAGTATTCAAATATCACAAGACAAAGCTATAATATAATCGTTTACTAAAATCACAATTATTATATTTATTTTTTCCAAAGATATTATTAATTTATATTATTCAACTATTATAATATATTAAACTTATTTAAGTTTAAATTAGTAAATATAAATAATATATAATAATAAATTTGGATCTATACACTTTCGATGAAATGGTTTTACAAATTTTAACTCTATTGCCAACTTTATGAATCTTTTATTAAAAAGTATGTAAGTATTTATTGAATCTTATATTAAAAAAATATGTGAAGTATTGCATTTAGTTAAATTTGTATCAACATGTATGGAGATTATGGATTTAATTAATGAATGAAAAAATAATTTGAATTAATTTGAAAATTTAATCTTACGAAATGTTGTTTTTTATTTATTTTATTGATAAGTTATAATAATCATTCATAATTAAATATATAATTGTTATATTAAAAAAAAAATTATTTAAAATTGTAATTGATTAAATTTTTAAAATTAAATTTAAATTATTAAATATGAAAATGAAATCACTAATAATAATGAATTTTAATATACACAATTTTCTTTGAATGACTATGATTTTTTTCTCTACCACCAACTTTATGAATCTCCTCATAAGGAAATGTAAGTATTAGAATTGGTTTCGTGAATAAAATAACTAATTTGTTAAGGTTAAAAGACTATTAAATTAAATTAATTTTATATAAATTTTTAAAAATATAAATTTTTTTAATAAAACTCAATAAATAAAATAAACAAAAGTCTTTGTGTAGATGTTATAGGACTTAGTCCTCATCTTTGATGTAATGATTGTAACATGCAACCAACCACTTTATAAAACAAATGTCAAATTAAGCAATACATTTACATTAGTTCAATCGAAAATCCAAAATACAATTACTCAATCATCTTTTTCTTACGCCCCAAGGAGACATATAAAGGTAGACCCAATGCAAGTCATTTTTGGTGAGCGGTTGGTGGTTTATGAAAGTTATAGTTTATTAACAACTCATCACCAGGAGACAAACTACATATTACATGCACAACAACAAATATGGATTCCTTCCATTTCATAAAGAACTCTTTGTCATTGGAGTGTTCCTCAAAGGAACAATTTGCACTAAATAATGAGGACCTACAACTATTTATGAACCCTGCAATGTTCCCATGAGTTCCTGGACAACCATCGATATATAACAGGTTTTTATTGTTAAAGTTTCCAAAAGCATAACCATTCATGCACATATTATACATGGAAATGTTATAGTTGTATTTAACAATATTCAAGTAATTAGACCGACTATAAAGAGGACCACAAAATGGCATAATTGTTAGTAATTGTTTGGGAGGAACAAATACAACATAGTTACCAACTTAACGAGAACTCTACAGAGTTCTCGTTTTTTGGGGGGTCCAATTTTTTACCCCATTTTTAAAAACGTTGCTACCGGTAGCACTCCCCCTCCATTTTTAATTGGTTTTTCGATATTTTAAATTTTTTGATCCACAATGTTTCCACGTTATTTTTTTAAATACTTATTTTTCAGCTATTTTCTATTTTTTTTTATTCAACGATGTTTTTAGTTATTTTTTCATGCTTCTTTCAATCTTAAAAATATTTTTACCATTTACTTTTTTGAAGTTACGATTTTTCATATAATATTGTCTCCTTAATTAATTTATTGTTCCATACTTTTTAAATATAGTGAAAAACATCATTTTGAACACATTGTTTACCTTTACTTCAATACATCAAAAAAAAATTGTAGTTAAATAACATTATTTTTGAATATTTAGAAAACAAATACACATTTTATAGTCATATATAATAATAATAAACCTATACATTTTGGTATGTATTCCTTAAAATAACATGTCAAATAAAGCATTTTTATGGACATAATTGAACAAAAAAAAAGTCAAAAAATTATCATTTTCTTTCATATTTTTATACATTTGAAGTAAAAAATGACAATATTTAATAAAAGTTTCCAATTTATAGTGATTCACATACAAATAAAATGAAAAAAAAAAAAACAATAAAAATATTTATCACAAAACAACAACAGATACATCTTTACTCTTATTTTAAAATCTGAGAGTCAAAACATTACAGTTATAGCTCATCAAAAATTTGCAAAATTGAGCATATTCTTCAAGGGAATCTTAAAACTAATAAACAATATCATATATTCAAAATTCATCATTCTTAACATACACATTATCATGTTCTTCGACATCATTTTGTGCCTCCATTGTGTCATTTTTTTCTTCCATTGGCTCTTTGATATCCGCAAGTTCTCGAAAGTGATCATTTCCAATCATTCCTCCTAATGGTACTTGAGGTTCCTTTGAAAATTTTGCCACCTTTGATTCACTAAAATATTCTTTCCTCGAGCCAACTTCTTGCATTTCATCTAGAAGAGCTGGAATAGCATTAATTCGTTATTGAATAAAATTGCACTGCATTGGGTCACTTTCAATGGCTATGCAATTCCTTCATTTTTGTAAGCAACATGTTAATGTGGTACCTAATCACCAAATACAAAATAAATAATGAAGTTAGATATTGTAAAAAGACATCAATTAAAAATCATATAAGATTGAAGTATGATTTCATAAATATTAGATCATAATTCTTACATGAATCCGAGAACAAATCCAAAACCCAATCTCTTTCATTTGAAAATGTATCTATAAGATAATTAATCAATGTTTGTGGTTTTTTATAAATGTTAACCATCTATCCTTTCAAATATTTTCCCTCATATGTTATCTTTCTAACCACAACATTGTATACCAATATACTACTAGGAGTCTCTCCATCCTTTGCATTGATAATAATAGAATTATAAGAATCATCTTTTATCCAGGTTGCAAACTGTATACTTTAAAAATCACATTTAAATGATTCTCTATTGGAGTATGAATATTAGGCTTGTGCCTATAACATAAATAAGTGCAAATTCAATTAATTTATGAATTAATAAAATTGTTTTCTAATCTTAATTGCTAAACATACACTTTCGATATCTTACCAAATAAACTGCATCATTGTCTTTTCTTTCCCCTTGAAGTTTGATTGTACTAATCATTGTTGTGTGTCTGCATGAAATACTAGAAAACTCCAAAATGGTGATGTTGTAACTTTCGTAAATCCCATAACCACTTTATTGAAATCTTGGTAAGTATAAGGCTCAGTATCATATCCAATATTTTGAATATTATAACCATGAGGGATATCCACAATAACTAGGGAAAATTCTTTTTTAAGAACAATATTTGCAAGTTGTTCACAATCACCTAATATCACTTTATATTGAACAGTGTCAAGCCCATTCCAAATGTAGTGATCAAGGGTGTCATCAAGTTGAATATTTTGAACACGTCTCATTCTTTCTCTTTCAAACATGGCTCTTTGAATAAAACTTTTGAAAGTTTCAGGTACTCCATCAACATTCTTCATTGGCATCTTTAATGAAACAAACAAACATATAGTTATATTATATAACTATTAAAATAGAAATAAATTAACTTACAAACGAATAATATGAATGTAATAAATCAACATACATTTTTGAATGCAACAAAAAATTGTTTCAATACTACTGAAGAGCTTGAATCTTGATAGTCGAGTTTAACATCATTCCAACTTTCTTTATTCAACATCTTGACCATTTCCTCTTGTATTCTCATATACACCTTGTAACTAAATAAAACAAAAATAATGTTATAATGATATATATAACAAAATACTTAGAACATTGATATGTTAAACTGAAAAAAAAAAAATAATAATAAATAATAATAAATAAAATAAAATAAAAATAAAAATAAATAAATAAATAAATAAAATTATTGTCCTAACATAAATAAAAATAACTTAACAAATTTAGTTTTTAAATTCATCACACATTTCTTCCATTGACAATTCTCCCAACCTAACACATGATAATATAGTTATGATAAATTTATAATCTTTCACTCCTTGTATTGATCTCCAAGATGTTATAGTCATATCATTTAGAAGATTTTTTATGTCAAGACCTGTCTTACTTGTGCCACATATCAATGGTTTAACCTTTTTAACTCTCTAATTTTTATACTAATATTTTCCCATATGGTAAAGATATCATCTATCAAATCCCATACATGTCAAGTTATAAATCTCAATTGAAAATAACTATCCACAACTCTAAATATATCACTTCCTTTGCGATGTTTTTCTTTTGTATTGTCATCATCAAGTGGGAATCTTATTTCCATACAACATTGCTTCTAAAACTTGACATCGACATTTGATCTCTCCCCACGACATATGTTAGAAAATTGATTATGGATAAATCTCACCCTTTGAGTGAAAGTCATAGACATTATGTACTCATTGTATGTGTTATGATCCCATGCCAATAATTTTTGTTATGAATCTGTTAAACCAACATAAATTATGCATTTGATTGTCTCAAAAAGAGGATTATTGGGATATTCTTGCATCAATTATCTTCTAGCCTCTACAGAATGATTTCCTCCAATCACATAATATTTGTAGTCAAAACATTTTGATCTATCAAATTATTCTCCCGTAGAAACTTCCATTGGGTCAAACAAGAACTAGGTAGTCAACCACATGTGCATATGGATTGTACCTAATCAATGCTTTCAAATTGTGAATACGCAAGTGATGTGGTTATCTAATTTTATATTTTTCTTACCATTCTATGGGTTTATAAATTTGTTTTACATTCAACTGAAATGTGTGGCCATCATCAACTAAGTTTGTCATCCTCATTCTATTTCGAATGACATTTTGTATTGTTTTCATAATACTATCATCTAAATCAACGCCTGGTGTTATTATTTATCTACTACTTTTAGGACTTTCACTATAATACTATGAGATAACGATGGCTTCTTAAAAATTATCAACATTTGTTTTTTCCCTCTTATGATTTAAATGTGTTTCATCTAAATCGATGATTTCTTCATAATCAATAGGAATAGACTCATCATCAACCATCACTCTTTTGTGTTTATCTTCTTTATTCTTTTTGTGAGAATGAGTAATAACCTCATTGGGACCAATTTCAACAAAATATTCATTTGAAGTTTCCTCGTTTTCAAATGTAACCCTTTTAGGATTTCTAGAATGAGGATTTTTCTTTCTTCGTTCATGTTCTTCTCTGTCTACTCTTGCAAGTTCAACCTCCATTACTTTATGTTTCTTTTTCCTTCATTCTTATGTCTTTTCAATATGAAAAGTGTTGATGACATCCATGATATTATTCTCTGTAGAGTAAATCCTCACTAACATATGTGAAAGTCGTTCAACAAAATCCTGTAAAAATAAAATATAACATTTTCATGTTAAATAAAATTAAAACATTACCATGATACTAAAAATAATAAACGACACAAAAATAAAAATAAAAAACTTGCATTGCCTTTGTCAATGTCATCAACGATGGATGCACATAATTCTAAAAAACATTCATTCTTATTATAATTGCTCAATTTGAAACAATATATAAACTTGATATAAGTTTTGATTTGTTTGACAAGTGCATAAACAATATTTGTGGCTGGCACCAAACATATATCTCGTAACAAGCCAAGTGTATGATAACTTCCTTGCACATGTTCTAATTTAGCACAATACAAATATATATGATCTCCATTGTTGTCTTGCTTGTCTTTAACAAACCAAGAATATTCCAGTTTGTTTTCACCTACCACGGATTTCCACTCTCTAACATTTTTCATTTCCCTTGAGAGCTTAGGTGTTATGCTATCATTTTGTTGCCTAACATTCATGGAGGTTCCAGTTGCAATTTTGGATGTCATTATTGCAGGTTGTGATCCAGATATATTCATAGATAATCTCTTTCTTGCCATTTTCCTATGTGTGTGTGTGTGTGTGTGTGTGTGTGTGTGTGTGTGTTTTACAATATAATAAACTAAAAAAAAAAACATTGAATATAAGAACTAATTTAAAAAAAAAAATTAAAAATGTTGACCCATATTTAAACAATTTTGACCCATGGAGTTATTAGGCTTATGTTGGGACCGTGCCTTGGACGTGGGGGTTTGGGGCGATGTCGAGCGTCGCCCCATCCCCCACGGCCAAGCCTCAAGCATTGCCTAGCAACCACCATGGGCCAAAACTAAAAAAATTTAAGTAAAAAACAATAAAAAAAAAACTAAATTATTTTACAAAACTATACCTAAATTTGACTTTTTTTTTCAAAAATCTTAAGGATTTTGTTAAAAAAAAAAAATTTAAGTCAATTTTTTTTGAAGTTGGGATTTTTTTAGAAAAAAATAGAAAACATCTAAAAAAATTTAAGGTTTTTTAATTTTTGCATGAAAAATTATTATGTGATTCAAATATGATCTTATACAGTTTTGGTAAATGGTAAGAATTTAAAAAACAACCAACCTATGAAATGTTAGATTCTCCTTGGATGTATTCTCGATGTTTTTCTTTTGTAGGCTCCAAATCCTTTAACGAATACTATCCAAAATATCACACAATGTAAAAAGATAAAACAAGACTGTATATATATAACACAGATAATATAAATTATTGTTAGTATAACAAATGTAGGATAAATAAAAATTAGGTATATTGTCTACATATATGCCTAAAATTATATGGATCATTGCTATGTTTAATAAATGTGGAATAAATAAACCTGAGAAATATTGTATTTAACATATAAATAACGAAATAAAAGAGTGCATTTTTCTTTTCAGGGAAAATAATAAAGCGAAAAAATTGGGGGGAAATTTTGGAGGGAATATTTTGAGGTGAAATTTTGGGGAATATTTTTTTTT
>ML777226.1:1183593-1200976 GCA_009831015.1 Picea engelmannii | reverse complement strand
TGGGGGGGGGGGGTGTGGATTTAGAGGGAAAATATCATTATGCAAGTTATAAGAATGCCATTGGGAGGGTGATCATTTGTGTCATTCTATGTTCTTAGAGAGAAGGAATGACTTCGTCAGATAAAGAAGACTTTATTTTTGATACATCAATGAATTTTTCTCATACCTCTTTTGTTGGGACTAGGAAATGTGATAGAAATGCAAATGAGGCATCGTATTTTTCATCTAGTCAGAAGTTTGATCATAGTGCAATCAATTTTATTCAACATGTTCCTCATAAAATTCCTAAATCAAAGGACTTTGAAGGCATCGATGATGAAGAGGAGGAATATGATGGTGATAAATCTATTCAGCAGTTTAATAGTAATGAAAATAATCAAAATGTAGGTCAAATTGGAGACTATGATCAACGTTTAAATGATTGGGATGAAAAGTTTCCTCCAAGTGAGGATTTTCAAAGTACCGATGAAGATTTCCAAGGCACCAATGAATATGATGGAGAATTTCCCTCAAGTGAAAATTTTAAAAGCAGTGATGATGATTATGACAATGGTGGACACTCTTTCCCGAATGGAGAATTTAAAGACAACAATGTTGGTGATGATGAATTTCCTCCAAGTGAGGATTTTGAAGGTATTGATGAAGAGTTTCCTCTAAGTGAGGATTTCCAAGGCACAAATGAGGATGATGAAGAATTCCCCCCAAGTGGGGATTTTAAAAGTAATGATGACGATTATGGAAATGTTGGACAGTCTTTTCTGAATAAAGAATTTAAATGAAGCAATATTGGTGATGATGATTTTCCTCCAAGTGAGGATTTTCAAGGTACCGATGAGGATAACGAAGATTTTCCTCCAAGTGAGGATTTTCAAGCCAGTAATGAGGATGATGAAGAACATCTCTCAAGTGAGGATTTTCAAAGTAGTGAAGATGATTGCGTAATTGGTGTACACTCTTTCCCAAGTGATAAATTAAAAGGCAACAATGTTGATGATGTTGACTTTCCTCCAAGCGAGGATTTTCAAGATATTGATGAAGAGTTTCAAGGCACTAATCAGGATGGTGAAAATTTTCACTCAAGTGGGATTTTGAAAGCAATGAAGATGATTATGTCAATGGTGGACACAATGTTGATGATGATTTTCCTCCAAATGAGGATTTTCAAGGTACTGATGATGATGATGGAAAATTTTCTCCAAGTGAGAATATTAATGGCATTGATAGTCGTATGGGTAATGATAATTTTCATTCAAGTGAATATTTTCATGGAAGATCCAATGACATTGGTGAGGATGGTAATCATGTTTCTAGTGATTTTGATATTCCTCTCATCAACAATATTATCAATGAAGATGATGGACCTAGGAATAAATATCATGTTCTCAATCATTTAGCTGCAATAAATCAAGGTGATCGACATTCTCTAATTCAGTCTCCTGACAATGTTTTGCTTGATATTCCTTCTGGTGATAAGAAAAATCCTTCTAGTGAGAATGATGAAATAGTAGAGACATTGCAAAGAAACATTGTGTCTAGGACCAGGACTAGACATTTTTATATCAATCCAAATCATTCTAGTTATACAAGGTCTAGGAAAGAATTTCTCACTAAATCCATTTCCATAAGTGAATTGATTTCAAGGGAATGTTATCAAAATAATTGTTTGAAAAGCATGGACTACATGTATGTCTTGAATAAAAGGAAGAAATTTTTGTCAATGAATAAGAGCATGCAAAACTCATATTTGATGGGGTGCATGATATCCACCAATACAAGATATGATTATCGCATTGGGAATATTTTACTTTGCATAAAGGCTTTCAACAAATCTCACTCAATTGGTAATCTTTGTCTATCAAGAATCTAGACAAGGTCGGAAAAAGATCCTTCATTTTATTCAAAGCTACATCATGGACGAGAGAGTGGGTCATTGACAAACACTACATTGTCATGTATGTGTGATTTATTTTCCAAAAAATGAAGTGTATGCCAAATAGAGACACAATACATATTCCAGATAATTTCTCGAGGAGGGAAATCTACAACTTGTACAAAGGATATGTTGAAGGTGTTGAAGGAAATGGTAATTTTATTACATATGCATATTTTATAAGAATATGGAATAAACAATTCAACAATGTTCGTATTTCTAAGAAGTCAAGGATGGGGATTTGCAGTATATGTGCTACTCTTAAATCAAGAAGAGATAACTATGAAGGGGAAGAAAGATGTATGTATTTACTGTTTTTTTTTTTAAATTGAATAGTTATCAACTATGAAAACATATGATAAATATTTTCATTTTATGTCACGTGCAGATTCCATAGTCAAATCACTTCAAGAACATCAGAATCAACAATCAAGTGAAAGGAAAAAGTTGTACAAACATCGGAAGAAGTGTTATGATGATCCAAACAAATATTTAGGTATGATAATTGATGGCATGGACCGGAAGAAAACACTTCTACCACATTTTGTTTGTACACCCAAAAATTTACAAGAAGAGAATTTCATTCAGTTTCACTTGGTTGGTTGTATGGTTTTCAATGGAAAAATGTGTCCAAGGGTTTACTTCACAGCTCCAAATATTCATAATGATGCAAAACTGACCATCACCATAATTCACAATGTCCTCACTCACTAGTCTGGAAATATTCTTCAAGTTCTCTATCTACAGTTGGACAACACTAGTCGTGAAAATAAAAGTCAAATTGTGTTTGGATATCTAAGCATGCTTGTTGAAATGAGAATCTTTCAAAAGGTGAAAGTTGGTTTCCTTCTTGTTGGACACACTCATAATGATCATATTGATCAAATGTTCAGTGGTTTTTCAGTAGCATTGAAGAGGAAAAGTGATGGAATCCTACCATCATTGATTGAATGTATTAAGAAAGCATACATTCTAGAGCATGTTTTTCGTATATTAGATGAAATTGTTGACATGCGGAGATTTATTAAAGGATCGCATCGTGAAGAAAAATGTATTGAGCAACTTAATGACATTAACTTTCAACATCAATTTTGTTTCAAAAAAATTGATGGGAAAACACTTATATGGGGAAAGCACTATTCAACTACTACATAATGGGGGCCTTCATCAGGGTTAACATTTTTTAAGTTCATTCTAGATCGTCCAATATTTGCATCAAAATTATTATTTTTACAATCATTTGTTGAAATCCATAATGCACGGAGACGTAATAGAGATGTAGATTATTTTGAATGCCTGGAAGAAATAAAAAAGTCCATTAAGGATACATATGAGTACTTTGATTTTGTTGATTCTGTTTGGTGGGAGTATTTTTTCAATAGTCAAAGTGACATAATTTCAAGCTCAACAAATGAAGATACAATTTTGAAGACTCCATTTCATTGGCCACAAAATATGCCAAATGAATCTGAAGAAACAAACATTGTTGAAGTTCAACAAGAATCTCAAGGTGTTATTGAGTTTACAAAAGCAAAGGAAAGAGAAATGTATATTGGTTCACGAAAGTCATGTGCACAACGTGAAGCCATCGAAGACCTTTACAGGGGTTCAGTACAAGATATTAAGGAGGGTAGCATTATTGCAGTTTTAGCGATTGAAGATCCACATGATTATCCATTCTAGATTGGAAATGTTATAAAGATTGAGAAAGAAAATGGTGATGTTATTGCAATTGAAATGCATTGGCATGCAACAAGTACACACCCATTTAATGGTGTGTACAAGCCAGAGATGGTGGTTGAGAAACATGTCAATAGAAAGAGAAAAATAAAGGGTCAAAATACAATGTGTTGTCGCACTGACCTCTTAAAATTAGATGATGTTGACATACTTGTTTATGGCTTCAATTTGACAAAGAGAGGAACTCTTCGCTCCAAGACAACATAGATTATCAAGAGGTTTTTTCCATAAGAAATAAATGCAAGATGGGATTCTATTGAATATAGTCGTAGATCTAAAAGGAATTTGACATCTAAAATGTTGGGCATGCATGTAGACTCAGATGGTGCATTCATCGACAATAGAGAAGAGTATGGATCATCTACATCTTCATCCAATCATTTATCTGAAGACAATGTAGACTCTGATGGTATTTCAGAAACCATGAGTCAATCTGAATAAGTGTATGGAACATTTTATGTATTTTTTATTCATGTATGATGTTTGTATGGTAACTAGAAATGAGCATTGAACTTACATATGATCTTACATAAAGTTATGAATCTTTTTTTATGTTTTATGAATTATATGTTTTGATTATGGATAATATAATAAAATTTATCAGCTCATATGTTTTGAATATGGACAATATAACCATACTTTCAAGAGATAATTTATGTTTCATTCAATATAACTTGTATTTTTTTTATTAAAAGTAAAAAAATTATTAAAAAGTGGCGTTGAATTTTTAAAGTACATTGTGATATTTTCATGGAATTATGTATTACCTTGTGCTTTGAGTGATAATAAGATTTTAAAAGTAAACATTTAAGGGTTGATTTTATGATTTTGTTTACAGTAATGATGATTTTTTTACCACTTTATAAAAAAGTGTCATTTTCATCCCCCAATTTTAGAATGGGTGCTACCAGTAGTAGTACTTTTCAATTTGATGGTTGATTTTGAGGTTTTGGTTTTAATGATACCAAGTGCTAAAAACACGATTTCAAATTATCTAAAATTTTAACGCTTTAAAAAAAAAACATCCTTGTTTTTTTTAGGTGTTGATTTTAAGGTTTTTCTGAGCTATTGTTTGAGTTTTGAAGGCCATGATTGAAAATGTTGTAATTTTGACCTCGTTTAAAAAAATGGTGCTATCGATAGCACCACTTTTTGATTTGGGGATTTATTTTGATGTTTTTTATGCAAAAATATGGGTTTTGGGGGCTAAAGTTCTCGTTTTGAGGTCACAGTTCTCATTATGTCGGTAATTTTGTAATACACGTGAAAGAATAAACAACCCAAGATTTGCAACATCTATTTTAGACTTGGAAATCATAGAACTATTACCACAAAAAGAGAATTTGATTCCAACATTGGGCATAGGTATGGAAGACAACCAAGCACCATAGAAAGCTTGGTTGTAACATGTTTGGTATTTACTTTGTAGATGGACAAGAAGAGGCAATTCATCGCTACCTTCCAACAATTGAACAGATTTTGGTGTGTACTTGGACATTTTTTTCTCTTAGTTCATACAAATTTTTGGATAGTATTGATATCATACTTTGGCTCACTAGAAATCTCTGTTGACTCAATAGAAGGAGGTGAATTGGGCACTTTACAACGAAATTTAGTTGATCTGACTTCCAAATTTTCAAAAAAGGTGCATATGGAAGTGTTCTTATGTATCTTTTCTATATCACCTATTGGATTCTTAACTGCAATGGGAGGTATTAGACCATCAACTTTGGGTAGTCAATCATTAATATAATGGGACAATGTGGCATGTTGAGGGTTCTTCTTTGTTAGACACACTAATTAGAATAAGCGTGAAGTGCAATATTCATTAATATGATACATGTATAAGTACATTGATGTGACCCTTGGATTCATATTCCAAGAGATCTCTTGGACTTATGATGAAATTACAATGAATTGATTATTCACATTGTTGATTTTTTTATGCTAGCTCAAGCATGTAGTTTATTTTTTTTTTAGCATGAACTTGAACCATAAACAATGCAACAACACAATAGTTGCAGTAACCAAGATCACAAGAAGAATAACCATGCACAAGACACAATAAGTTATCCTGGGAAAACCCTTCTCAAACAAGGGAAAAACCCAGCAACCCTTTACTATATTGCCAAGATAAGATCCTTCACACCACAAACCCTAGAGCACACAAGAGGGTGCTTCTATGACCAAGAAAATTTGTGCATAATATAAGTGCGCACTTCAACCATACAAGTAGGTGTTGAGAGAATGAGATAATGAATGAGTGATTTATCCACAATGCGGATCTAACTCTCTAATAAATACATGACCTAACTCAACAATAGTTGTGTCTATTGGCACAATAGGGCCGACTTGTACAACTGAAAAAGATAATTAATCTTTTACACAATATTAATTATACTTACATTGTGGGGATGACTTGTACCCTTCACAATACAAAATTAGGGTTTCACAATAATCTTAATCTTAGACAATATAACAAGGGATCTCACAAACATCCTCTAGTGCTCTGCCACTAGGGACAAGTACACATGTTCTCAACCACAAGGAACGTCACCCTCAACAGATCAACTCAACTAAATCCATAGGAGTATTAACTGGAGATCCATCTCAACTCGACTCAACTAAGTCCATAGGAGTCTGACAGGAGACCATCTCAAGTCATCTCAACTCAGTCTAGAGGAGCATGACAAGAGACCACACACGTCATCTCAACTCAGTCCAGAGGAGTATGACTCACCCATCACATGGGCCTTCTCACATATCATCTCAACTCAGTCTAGGGGAGTACGATCTGGAGAATGTCTCATGAATTTGCAATCATCAACACTCCCTCTCAACTAGGGAGGCATTCTCCACCAGGCCAAGTCTCTCACGGAAGTACTCAAACTTCATCCTGGAAAACGATTTGGTGAAGACATATGCAACATGCTTGTGTGTAGAAAGGTATTGCACAAGTATTTATTTCCTCTGCACCATATCTCTGATGTAATGGTATTTGATCTCAATGTGTTTTGATTTATCGTGAAACACGGAATTCTCTGGGAGCTTCACACAGCTCTGGTTATTGCAATGGATAATGGTGGAATCTATCTCATGTCCAAATAAGTCTGCAAAGAACTTGCGAAGCCACACTTCTTCGCGGACTGCTACACATAATGCAATGTACTCTACTTATGTGGTACTCAAAGCCACAAAAGTTTGTTTCCTTATGCACCAGGAAACCATGGCAGATCCCAAAGTAAAACAATCGAAGGTTCTCTTCCGGTCCACTGCACTCCCTACCCAATTTGCATCGGCATATCCCTACAATATCATGTCTACACCGGAGGCATATCTTAGGCCATAACCAATTGTGCCTCGTAAATATCTCAACACATGCTTCGCTGTTATCCAGTGTGTCTATCTCGGTTGACTCATAAACTAACTAAGTATACTCACTACATAGCATACATCAGGTCTGGTGTTAACCAGATACATTAATGATCCAATCAGTTGTCTATAAATATGTGGATCAATCTCGCCTAAATCAAAGGAATTCTTGTTCATTTTCTTCATATTCATCACCATCAGTGTAGGAATTGGCTTGCAGTCTTTCATCCTGAATTTCTTCAATATCTCCACTCTCTATTTCCCTTGACTCGGGAGAATATCATCAGTCCTCTACCACACTTCTAGTCCCAAGAAGTAGTGCATCATACCAAGTTCCTTCATCTCGAATTCAAAAGCCAATGCACACTTGCATTCAACAATAAGGATTTCTGAACCGGTGAGGAATAAGTCATCAACATATAGGACCAAAATCAAGCACTTGCCACCATCAATGTTGTAATATAGGTTGGGATCAACAACACTCTTTTTGAATCCCAAACTCATCAAGTATCCATCAATCTTCTCATACCATGCACGAGGTGCCTTCTTTAGTCCATACGAAGCTTTCTTCAACCTGCACACATGAGACTCCCCATGCATCATGAATCCATCTAGTTTCTCAATGTAAACTTCTTCCCCAATCTCTCCATTGAGAAAGGTTGTCTTCACATCCATCTGATGTAGTCTCCAACCCATGGATGTGGCAAGGGAAATAATCGTACGGATGGAAGTGTATCGTGAAACATGAGTAAATGTCTCCTCATAATCTATTCCCTCCACATGAGAGAATTCTTTAGCCACAAATCTCACTCTGTACTTCTTGACACTTCCATCAGTTGCATGTTTGATCTTATAGATCCACTTAGAAGTCACTACAGACTTCACTTTCGGTATCAGAACAATATCCCACACATCATTCTTCATGATGGACTGATACTCTTTGGTCATGGCATCTTTCCAAACATGTTGCCCTAATGCTTCTCCATGACAAGAAGGATCAGTATCAATGATGTGGCTCATAGCTGAAACATAGCTCAAAAATATATGTGGTCTCTTTCTCTCTCAGAATGTACCACGAGGAGATGCATGTCCCTCTACCTCCTGCAGATTCTGTCGAGCCCATGCAGGCCTCTTATGGCCTATTGCAATGTCTCTAGGAGCATTGACTGGAGCTACGGGATCAATTGGATTAGTAACTATCTCCCTCTAAACTACTGAGGGGGGAGAAGGTATGTCTCTTCTTTCTTCTCGTTGTCAATCTCCATATGATATTCTCTAGATCTTTGGAGGGCTATCTCTTCCTCAAAGGTGATATCTCTGATAACCTTGATTTGTCTCTGACCAGGGATGTAGATCTGGTATGCCTTCGAAGATTCATTGTACCCCACAAATTCTGCTAGCTCTACTTTCTTCTCAAATAGTTTGACTCCCTCTGAAGTCTGAAGGATAAACATCTATCCTGGAGGAAATTGTGACACCATCATTTTCATGTGTTGTTATCTTGGAGACATCCCATGCCTTCTCAGGTCCTCTACTGCCTCTACAGTACTTTACTAAGCAAGGATAAATATGGGCACCCGTACCAAGGATCATGGCCCTTCAATAATGAAATAAGAAATTCGGCCTCCCATACTAGGATAATAACCAAGATGGTCTCTCGTGGGGATAACAACCAAAATGACCTCATGTACTAGGGATAATAACCAACCAAGAAAATATTGGACTCTCGTACCAGGGATAATGGTCCAAGTCATGAGGGCTCCCATATTAGGGATAATACCCGTCATTATCATAAGCAAGCTACTACAAAGTAATGATGAAATCAATTAAGTAAAGTAGTACAAAACTTACCTTAGTCTACAATCACGCTCAATCTTGCTTTTGGTCCTCCTCAAAAAGTTGAGATAGAGAATAACTCCTCATCGTTCTTTCTTTCATTCCTTGACTTCTTTTGAGGTGGCTTTTGATCAATATGTTGCTTTCCTTTCTTCCACAAAGGACAATGATTTTCATAGTGACAAGGGCTTGAAACCTTGAACATCACTAGCTGCAAGTCTAGTCTCCTTGATATCCATTAAAGCTTGAATAAGGTGCACTTATAGCACACACTCAAAAGTCACGCAAGGGATCATTCTTGAAATAAGTTTTAGAAATTTACCTCAAAACAAAAACAAAAAAATGTCTTCAAACTCGGATTTAGAACTTGGCTAGTATACTTCATGTAGACAACCCTTAAATTCTAGATTTTTGTTCCAAGAAGAGAAGTCCTTGACTTCTGAAATTTTCTCTAAAATATAGCCTTAATTCTACCACAGAATAGGCCTCATAACAAACCTTGAAATCTACCTTATTACTTGTTCAAAAAAAACCACATAACATACCCAAATTCTGTCACAAAACTGTCTTTAGATCTACTTCAAAAAATTGTCATAAGGACCGACCTCAGATCCACTCAATGTTGCTACAGATTTGTCATAGAGGATTGTCACAAATTTGGCCTTCAAGATACCTCAAAGCCTGCCTCAAATCTCCTTTAAAATTTTAGTCTTAAGTCTGTGGTTAAGTCTGTGGTTAGGGCTCCTTCTAGTTTTGATAGCCCTAGAGGGGTTTCTCCATGTTGTGGTCTCCTTTTAAGACCCTAATCAAGGCTCGACCAAGGCTAATAGGCTTGCGACCAGTTTTAAACTTCACTACAGGGGTCTGGCCCTTTCATTACACCAACGACAAGGGTCTAGAAGCCCTTAAAGTTCCACGGTATGCATTCATTGATTGTGCAATAGGTCATCTTCAAGAACACTGCTCTGTTGATTTTTTTTATGCTAGCTCAAGCATGTATTTTATTTATGTTTTATCATGAACTTGAACCATAAACAATGCAGCAATACAATAACTATAGTAACCAAGATCACAAGAAGAATAATCATTCACAAGACATTAGAAGTTATCCTGGGAAAACCCTTCTCAAACAAGGGAAAAACCCAACAACCCTTTATTATATTGTCAAGAGAAGATCCTTCACACCACAAACCCTAGAGCACACAAGAGGGTGCTTCTATGACCAAGAAAACTTGTGCATAAGATAAGTGTGCACTTCAGACATACAAGTAGGCGTTGAGAGAATGATATAATGAATGAGTGAGTGATCCACAATGAGGATATAACTCTCTAATAAATACATGGCCTAACTCAACAATAGATGTGTCTATTGGAAAAATAGGTCTGACTTGTACAACTCAAAAATATAATTAATCTTTTACACAATATTAATTATCTTTACATGGTGGGGTCGGCTTGTACCCTTCACAATACAAAATTAGGGTTTCACAATAATCTTACTCTTAGACAATATAGCAAGGTATCTCACAAACATCCTCTAGTGTTTTGCCACTAGGGACAAGTCCACATGTGCTCAACCACAAGGGACGTCACCCTCAACAAATCAACTCAACTAAATCCATAGGAGTATGAACTGGAGAGCCATCTCAAGTCGACTCAACTAAGTCCATAGGAATCAGATAGGAGACCATCTCAAGTCATCTCAACTCAGTCCAAAGGAGCATGACAAGAGACCACACACGTCATCTCAACTCAGTCCAGAGGAGTATGACTCACCCATCACATGGGTTTTCTCACAGATCCTCTCAACTCAGTCTAGAGGAGTACGATCTGGAGAATGTCTCATGAAGTTGTTGCAATCATCAACACACATTATGTCAAGTTCGTAACCCTAACGGATTACGTTTCCAACATTCCCCCCTTAATCTGAAGGGGTGTATGTGAGTCCAAGGTGAGAGCTAATATCTGAAAGTGGACAACTGAAATCTAGAAGTGTGTAGTTGTTAATGGTTGAATGTGCTCTATGAATATAGTGGTTTTGGGATGACCACAAAATGAATGGCTAGTAGAAGCTTATGTATTCTACTAAATGGTCGTGGTGGTTTAAGGAATAACACAAACCAGTCTAGTGGTTTATGGATGACCTCAAACTCTGGAACTTGGCTCTAGGGATCAAGGGTTCCCAAAACATTTTTTAAGTTAATTAAAAGTTGGAATTTGATGTCTTATGCTAATTGGAAGTGCTCTCGAATGATGGTTTAAAGATGACCATAAATTGTTCTCTAGCAGAAGTTGATGTCTTCTACTAAGTGGAGGTTTAAGGAAAACCACAAACCGTTTTCTAGCATAAGTTGTAAGTCTTCTACTAAGTGGTGGTTTAGGGAAAACCACAAACCAATCACGCTCGTTTGTCACACTTTCTTGTCACTTCTCTATTGATAAGACTTTGAAACTTGAAGGATGACTTTCAATCGTTGATGTTGTTCCTCTTTGTCATGTACAAGGTGAGAAGATATAAATCCTTCCACTGCAAGATGTGTCAATACTCAAGATTGTATTCTACGATACGATTAAGATATCTTTTTGGCTATTGATTACCATATCCAAGAAGTCATCCACCCATAGTGGTTCTTTATTCTTGCATATTTATTGTTGTTAGAACATTTGTTTGAAGGATTATTGTGCTTTCCACAATGCTCGCAATGATGAATATAGAAGCATTGATCTTCCATGTGGACAACTCGCTAACAATGTTGGCATTTCAGAATCTGCGCTTGAACTGGAGGTGAATATGAATTCTCTTGAAGGATTCCAACACTCTGAACTCGATCGGTTTGGTATAATTTGGATTATTTGTTTATTGATTCTGATTTCTTCCCAAGGTATGATGATTGGATTGGAAAGAGGAAGTTGAACTTCATCTACATTCATATCTAAAGCTCGCTCACTAAGTTACTCATACGCTAGTTGTTGGTTTGAATAAGCATCATCATTTTCATCATCTTCAAAAATAGGGTTATGAACAAGGACTAGTTCATAATGTTATTGAAGATTCTTTCGATCAGTGCATCATGAAGAAATCGAGTCTGATTTTGCAACAATGTTACTTTCGCTTGTGTAACTCGTAAGCATGTTACAATAGACCACATAGTTGTTTTGTCAGTGGTGACTGTATTGTCCACAGAAGAGAGGATTAGAGTGTTCAATAACTGTAACAGTTCCTCAACTTGAGCCATTTTAAAGACAAAATTAGACGTCAGAGGCTTCTTGCAACTCCACCCAGAATTTACAATGCAAACTCAAATGAAAGGTGTCGACTTCTACCAAAAATACACTCGCTTACAAAAAAAACATAAATAAACTTATAATGCTATTTGCAAGTATACCTTGATTCTGAAGTTGTATGGATCTTCAAGATTTAATGTGTTGTTTGATGTCAAGTGGAACTGCCTGAAAGCTACGTTGATGTGCTCTGGAACCCCTTCTTGGAAGGCACAAATTGAGATAATCCTGAATGTGTCTTTGATGTACTTTGAGTTTTCCGATCTCTATGACTTTTGATGACAACTTGTTTATCTCCTCATGGAAAACAGAATGACACTCAACGTCTTTCAACACCTCTAAAACACTGGTAATTGTTGAAGTTGCAATTGATAAATTAAGAGCATTCTTACCACAAGTAATGATTACCAACAATTTCTTCAAATACCATGCAAACACTAGCCACCTCTTCACATGACCTCGGGGAAATGGGGTCACCATACCTAGGCTGTGTACGCCCCTACAACTTGTGTACGATCTCAAAGAGTTTAAAAAATCTCCATGCAGCCTTCAGGAAGCCATTCACTGGTAGAATGAATATAGTGATGGCCTGACTACTCTTGAACTGGTGTACGTGGGAAGGTTCTTAAAGAACAATCAAAATTTCATCTCAACTCGACCTAAGAATGTGAAGGCTTTATCTCAGCTTCGTTATCTGGTCTGCAAGATGACAGTGCAAACAGAGGGAGGCGCACATAATGAGGGAATGTGAAGGTACAACCCTAATCTGCAAGAGGGCAACGCAGAAAGAGGGAGGCGTGCAACATCATATCTGAATCACCTATTCTTCAACATTTGTGGGAAAAATCCTGGGAATTTTGCATGAAGACTACTCTTCCTGCATCAATACTCTGACCTCTCCCATCCCTCATGAAAGCATGAAGTTTTATTTCACATCAGGTTCACTAGCTTGATCCACATTGCTAGGAGCGATCTACATTGAGATGACTTCTCTTCAAAAAGGCGACATGTGAAGTGTAGGAATTAGGTTAAAGTCCAACCCTTCCTACACCCATCTCTACGTCTTCAATAACGACACTTCCACTGTCACAGACAACAAATTTACTACATGGGAAATGGATTCCACCAATCACAGTCCTCTGTAGTAAATAAATGAGTTTTATAATATCTGCTTATTGTAATAAAATCTTTGCAACTTGTCAGAAACTCTCAAATACTTTCAATGTGTCCTCTGGACGTTAGTTGGTGCTGACTCTTCGCACATTTATTATTATCGATAGCTCAATTTTTCATGCGGAAGACAAGTCGATTGTTCCAGATCAGCATCAAGTGATCAATGCATCATTCAAAGCAATGTGGATTTGGCTGTGGACTCTTTTTTAAAGTCCATGGTGGCTCAATCTTCAATGGTGGAAAAACATAGTTAGGAATAAGGATCTACCTCTTGCTAGCCTGGATTGAGAACACGAGCGGTTGTCTGCATGCAGCATGGTGATTAATATGAATGGGTATCACGATGATACCAATGGCCACGATGAATTTTTACTCCAAAACTGTGAACATGCTTATCAATGGGATTGTTGAAATGTTGCACTGTCAAACGATTCGCATCCATACAACGAAATGGTAAGAAAATATCCAGAAATTAAAGAGCTATGGTTTTGAAGATACACCCCAATTTGATGAAGCAATCAATGATTGCAGCTGAGGAAAGTTTTGAGCATTCATCGTAGTTCAAATCGCACTCGTATCGTTACTCACGATTCCATTTTTAATCAACTAGTGGAAAATGCAGATGAGTGCACATTTTCGACGAAGGAGAGTCGATGAAATCTACCGTGCAAACCCTAGGGTTTCGAGTAGAGAAAGTTGTGTGCACGGAGAAATTCTGAGCGGGAACGGCTTCAATTTTCTCAATCAAAATGCAAACAGAAATGACCAGAGGGCAGACTGACATGCCAGAGGGACGGAGAGGAAGGAGGAGAGACATGTAAGCATAGGTCAGGTGAAGAAGTCAGATGTGACTCAATTCACTCATAAGAACTGAGGCGGTTCTACTAGACACACTAATTAGAATAAGGGTGAAGTGAAATATTCATCAATATGATACATGTATAAGTACATTGATGTGATCCTTGGATTTTCATTCCAACAGATTTCTTGGACTCTCGATGACGTTACAATGACTTGACTATTCACATTATGTCAAGTTCGTAACCCTAACAGATTTCCAACATTCTTCAACCCTTTACATTTTGAACAACCACATACTACTGGGGTGTCATAAAAAAGATTCAATTCATGGTGTAATAACGTTCACCCAAGTTGGTTGTTGGAAGATGGCATGTTACAATTCGCAGGGTAAAGCAACTGTTCATTTTCATCAAACATTTGCCTAAGATATATTTTTCTGGATAAGATCTTGCAACATTTTTGAACTGGTGGAATATCTTGCACATTCGAACTAGATCCTACAAAATTCAATGAGCAATTATTCAAATGCACGTGCATAAATGACATAAATTCAATCAGATAAATGAATTATAAATAAACTCTAGAATTACTTCAAATGGTGGGGGAGAACTTGAGGAACTTGCAACAATATGGAATGGGTTGGAATTTGAATAAAAGGTCATTTGATATTATAACCTTTTTTTCCTTCCATTTGAGCCAAAGCCATCATCAATACGTGGACGAGTTATTAAAATAAATTTTGGGAAGCATAGTACAATCTAACGTCAAACATAATTTTGAATGGCTTATAAAAGTTATCAGTGCTCTTAGTTAGTTAAAGACACACCAGTGCATCTATATATAAGAAGACATTGATGCACTAAATTATGAAAAGCATTGAAGAGTCACTTATGTTACTGCCTCCGCAAAGAAAAATCTCTCCAAAATTTAATTGCATAGGTTTGCATTTCTATTATGTCAATAAAATTGTAACCGATGTGTTTGTACGTGAATAGCGCATTGAAGTGCTTAAAATTGTGTAGCTCACTGATTGTATAGCGAAAAAATAAATGAAAATTTTTAAATGTATATGTTTTCATTGGTGCTTTGAAAATTATCGACGTGGGTTGGAGATATACACCACCTTTATGTACCCTAAAAAAAGAGTCTAGGCCCTACCCATATGAGGAACAACTATGGATGAATTCAGTACGTTTGTCCATAACGTTCTATATGGGAGGTAATGTGATTGATCAAGAATCAAAGCCTCAAATAATAGCTATAAAATTTCACATCATCTAAAAATTAAAAAAACTTGAATTAAGAACACAATGGGATGTAGCTCATAGAAACCTACTAAACCTCATAAATCTTATGAATTACCATAATGGTAACATTTAACTATTTATCTCTGAAACTAATCAGAAAATTATAATAACATGATACTAATATAATATGATGCTAGTCTTATGGCGAGCGATAATAGGCTTAATTTATTATACTTTTATCACATTGTTCATATGAACTTTTGTTAAGGGATTTATAAACTAGCTAATCAAGAAGTGAGGGAATATCAAGGTTTTTAATCATGCGACAACAATTTAGTTCATGAGTCTTTTTATCACCTTTTCTTAAAAATATGATTATGTTTCTCAATATTTCTAAAAACAAAACCAGGAATTAATTTAGATAGGTTGTTTTTTAAAATATTGGTAGGGGATAAGAAAGTGGATAGTCTTTGTTATCACACATGATCCGAATTTTATGAGCAAAACGAAATGAATACAGATTATTAACAGTTGCTTAACACAAAATAACAGAGATACAGTAAAACTGGTTTTCTATTCAATAATGAAATAAGTTGAAACTGTAAAATGCAGCGAAAACAAGCTTGCTGGAATGGTGGCGGCTTATCTCTGAGAAGAGATGTGACGGCTGCACACATTCGCAAGAAGAAAATTACAATGAGGCTCTAAAGGCCTTTTTACAATAAACAAGAATGTCAAAAACCTTAGACATCCAAAAACCTAACCCTAGGAGATGAAGCACCAAAAGTCATGTGGGCCCCGTTTGGGTAAGTTAGTACATCAACTTCACGAGGTCGTAACTTTTGCATACGATCTTCGTTTTAGGCATGTGATAGCCCATTGGAAAGGTATCGCCGAGGAGATTCATTTTGGGGGCTCAATCATGCCTTCATGTATCATTGAGGAGATCGATCCCAAAAAAACATTCATTTAGGCCCTCAAAATGGCCCCGAAAGTTAAAACTGCTAAAAATAGTAAATTGCCAAAATTGTCAGAAAATTGTTTTGAGCCAGTTGGAAAAGGTGGGTGGCCACTGATATCCATCTGGATCAATCCTCCCTCCTTAGGAAGCAATGGTCTCTATTTCGTTGAGTTCCCCATCAGATGAGGAAATTTATGTTGAATTTGGCCCCGGGTGAGCCACTTGCCTTGGTCCAAGAATTGCCATGCTTTGACAACTCGATAAAGCTAGATTCTTTATTGTCGAGTGCCCTTGATATGTGTGTCCACACTCTGATCATTGGATTCTTGTTGTATGCAATCAGGGTTGAGCTCTGTTGGTGTCAGTTGTTCTGCTACTTCTGAGGTGTCCAATAATGGTGGGAAATAAGGGCGAAGGAGATCCACGTTGAACACTGGGTGAAGGCCAAGGAAGGGAGGAAGGTTGAGCTCAAAAGCATTGTCCCCAACGGCCTTGGTGATAGTGTATGGCCCATAACGGAGTGGGTGAAGCTTCCAATGGGGTCATGCAAAGCGTTCTTTCTGCAAGTGCAACCAAACTTTGTCGCCCACCTTAAACTTATGTGGCACTCGATGTTGATCATGGCATTGTCTGTACTTTTCATTGGACTTCTATAGGATATCTTGAACCTGTTGGTGGATGTGCTGGATCCGCTCAATGAACCGGGTGGCTTTGTCAACTTCAATTGGAGCAGGAGATGAGTCGGTCGAGGTGACCGTAAGGGGAAGTGCAACATCTATGGGACCCAATGGTTGGAATCTCAACTCCACCTGAAAGGGACTATAGTCGGTTGAGCTATGCAGGGCTCGGTTGTAGCTATGTTGGACATAGGGAAGGCTCTCATCCCATGTGCGAGGGTGTAAGGTAGCTAGAGAGGTAGTGGGGGGGGGCGGGGCAGAGTGCCCATAGTGATAATAGTGGAGGTCATTCAATGTAAGGTGGACTAGGTCCACTATATTATTAAATAAGGCCCACTATGGTAGTTAGATATAATAAATGGGT
>ML777226.1:1150116-1183543 GCA_009831015.1 Picea engelmannii | reverse complement strand
GGTAGTTAGATATAATAAATGGGTAATTAGATATAATAAATGTAAAATGACTTCTTAGAAGGTTCTACTTCTAGAAGATTCCTCCTCTAGAATGTTCTTAGGTGATGGTAGCACTATATAAAGGGATTCAAGCAATGTAATGATACATGAACAGAAATATTGTATTTGGAGTGGTAGCTCAATAGGAGGATTCCCCCTCGAAGAGGCAAGTGAACAGGAGAAGATCCCTTCCATAATAGGATCCATTGTATGGTGTTGCCCTACCTCAAGGGTTTTGATATAATAAAGTTGTGATTTTCTATATGGTTTCATAGATCTTGTGTGGTGATTATATTCAGATATCTTTGGATCTATTGTGATATTTTGTATTCAGCTATTTGGTTCTATCCCTTCCATAATAGGATCCATTGTATGGTGTTGCCCTACCTCAAGGGTTTTCTCTATTTCTTGTGTTAATGTTATGGTGAATGGTTTATGGTTTATTCTAGGTTATTTATGAAGTATATTTATAGATCTGGTTTAGGTAACTAACAAGTGGTATCAGAGCACTTTCCTTGGCCGGAGTTGTGGACAAATAATTTTTATTTTTGCATATTTTTTTTCGAAGAAGAAAAAAAGAGGGCCGCAACATTCTCAAAGTTTTTGGTATATTTTTGTGCAAAATTTGCAGAAAAGGGTTGTAGATCTGAGTTGCTCTCAGAAAAACACCCAAGTTAAAAAAAAAATCGTCCGAAACAAAATCCAGGAAGTCAAGATATTGAAGTTTTAAAATCTGAAAATTTTCAGGGTTTTTTCTGCGGACGGCGGCGCGATTTTTTTTTATTTATGTAGCATTTGGAGGCCGAATTTTCCCAATAAAGTTACATATATGAGTTCCTCTCACAATTTCACCCAATTTCAAAAACAAAATCAACCGAAACGGAGTCCGGGAAGTGAAGTTATGAGCATTTTAACTTCAGCAGTTTTTTAGGGTTTTTCCAGAAAAAGCCACGATTTTCTGTCGTAACTTATTGTTCTATTTTTGGGGGTTTTCATAGCAAGATGTATTTTACAGGAAAATGTGATAGCCCTAGTATTGAATCATTCATTAAAGAAATAAAAATAGCATGGGAAGATACTTGGCCCCATTGGGTAGATCTCAAATTGCAAGGTGATGCTGCCATTTGGTGGAAATCGCTTGATTATAAGGAGATGATGAGACTCTGCAATGTAAAATTTGAAAAAATATTGTTAGACAAGTGGTCTCATGGAGAAAATAAGTATAAAGAGAGAACCAAGAGTTTATTTTCATGTAAAAAATCTATATTACAGGTTCATGGCTATATTCATAAAGAAAATATCGTTGTTTCTATTAACCCTAGTTGCATGCATAATTTTATCAATGTTCAGTTGGTTAATAAATTGCAAGTTCCAACATGTTATCAGTCCTATAAGCTATTTATCTGATTATCAGTCCTTGAGAGCACTGGCTTATTTGATTATTATTAGTAGTCTGGATACATTGTTGTATTTCAGTTATCCCATTGATCCATTCATTACTTAAGCATAAATCCATTCATTTTATAAGTTACCAAGCATCCTTAGCCGACAACCCTAAGGAGTTTCTTGGAGTGATAACACTTTGAATTATACATGTGAAGGATATGCACAATAATTCGATTTACAACATCGATTTGGCCATCTGTCTGGGGGTGGAAGGTCGTGGATTTGGTGAGCTTGGTGTCCAGCAGTGACCAGAGGCTCGACCAGAATGTGCTGAGAAATCGACTATCTTGATCTGAGACAATGGTTTGTGGGATTCCAAAATGTACCCAAACTTGTTCAAAGAAGAGCTTGGCAATGCCCTCTGTTGTGATGCTCTTCTTGCAGGCAACCAGAATCGACATCTTAGAAAAGCGATCAACAACCACAAAAACACAGTTATTTCCACGCTTGGTGGACGGGAGGCCCGACATGTAGTCCATTGAGATGGATTCCCATGGCCTGTCAGGAGTAGGAAGAGGGGTGTATAGGCCCTATTTCTTAGTGGTCGGTTTGGCAATAGCACAGGCAATGCAGGACCTGATATACTTGTTGACCTCCTGTCGAAGTTTCGGCCAGTAGAAATGTTTTTGTAGCATCGCCATTGTCTTTTCGACGCCGAAGTGTCCTACCACCCGACTGTAGTGGGCTTCCCAGATCATCTTTGCTCGCTCACTTGATGGAACACAGATATGGCCCAGACGACACAACCCATCCTGAAGATGAAAATTATCGACAACTGCGTTTGCACCCAACATTTGGTAGGTGGTGGCGAAGTCAGGGTCTGTCTCATAGAGTTGGGGCCATCCAGATGTCTCATGGTCACAAGAGTCTAGCACCATGATGAGTGTCGAGATTGGTACTTCATGTTTTATACTTGATGTTGAGGTGGAATTGTTGCAAGTATGTGGACCACTTTTGATGGTGGTCATTCTGCAATTTTCTTTGTGTCTGCATGAACCGCAGTGGCTTATGATCAATGTGGATGACTGTCTCCTTCCCAAGAATGTAATGTCTCCACTGGCGGCAGGCTTGTACAATGGAGTACATTTCCTTGTCGTAAGTAGGGTACTTACAGATAGTATCTGACAGTGTCTCACTATGATAGGCCACGGGGTGGTCATGATGAGTGAGAACGGCGCCCACAGCATAGTCTGAAGCATCTATCTCAGTTTCAAAGGGATGTTGCAGGTATGGTAGTGAAAGTACTAGGACTGAGCACAAGCGTTGCTTCAAATCATCGAACGCTTGTTGTTGGCACCGGACCCACGCAAATTTCGCCTTACCACCACCCATGTTTATTTGGCTGAGGGCCCATGCAATATGGGAGAATCCCAACACGAACCTGCGCTAGAAATTGGCAAGGCCCAAGAAGCTCTGAAGCTCAGTGAGTGTTGTTGGGGTTGGTCAGTCATGGATGACTTGGATCTTGGTTGGATCCACATGTATGCCATGTTGATCAATGATGTATCCTAGGTAATGGACCTTGTCCATGCCGAAGGAGCATTTTTCCAAGTTGGCGTATAGCTTATGTTGCCGCAGGGTGTGCAGAACCTGTTGAATATACTGCAAGTGTTCGGCCCAAGTCTTGTTGTAAATTAGAATGTCATCCAGATACACCACTATAAAAGTATTGGTGAATGGTCGCAGGATATCGTCCATCATCCTCATGAAAGTGGCTGGAGCATTTTTCAAACCAAAGGGCATGACCAACCATTCAAAAAGGTCTTCCTTTGAATTGAAGGTGATCTTCCATACATCTGTTTGTTCTATCGGGACCTGGTGATAGCCAGACTTCATATCAATCTTACTAAAGTATTTGGCCCCGGTGAGTTGATCAAGGAGGTCGTCGATTTGGGGCATCAGGTACCAGTTTCTGACTATGATTTTATTCAGAGCTCGGTAATCAATACATAGTCACCAGGTTCCATCTTTTTTCTGTACCAGCACAATTGGGCTCCCGCAAGGTGATGAGCGGGGACGGATGTGCCCCTTGTGGAGAAGTTATTGGATCTGTCACTTGATCTTCTCATTCTCTAACAAAGAGTGATGATAGACTGGTCCATTGGGAAGTGGTGTGTCGGGGGTCAAATCGATGGGGTGCTTAACCTGGCAGTGTAGAGGTACCCCTGTAGGTGAGGAGAAGATATCCGAGTATTCTTCCATGACTTTATCTACTTGCTTCTGTTGTGTGGAGAGGTCAGCCACAGAGACCCTGGATGTGGCTGTGATCTTTCTCTTATTCTGAGAATGAATCACAAAGAAGACAAACTTCCCCATCTAAGAGATGACCTTCCTACATTGTTTAGCAGAGATCAAGGAAATAGCACTAGGTGGGACTGCATCGGGTATCCTGTACAATTTCTTGTTCAAAGTAATAATAACACTACGAGGCCTAGACTCATATACATCATGACGTTTCCATAAATAAGGTTGGCCCAAAAGAACATCACAAACTTCGAGATGAGCAACATCACATAATACCTCGTCTTTGAAGGGCTTGATGTCGTACGACAGTCGACACTGTTGGTTGACGCGGATATCGCTTCCTTGGCGGAGCCATCCAATGGTGTAGGGTTGTGGGTGCGGTGTTGTTGGTAGGGCGAGCCGCTTGATGACCTCTACTGAAATGAGGTTCTCTTGGCTACCGCTATCAATGATGAAGTGCAGTGGGGTGTCTTTTACCCACATCTATTAATGGAAGAGGCGTTCTCCTTCTTTTGGCTCGTCTGGTTCACCAGACTGGAGCTTGGTGGTAGCAATGGTGGCACTGAGTTCCGCGTCAATGATCTGTCTTCCCCTTTCTGGTTCTGGCTCAGAGTCAAAATCCGCATCTGATTCGAAGACTTTCACTTCGGCCACCAACTACTGCTTTGAGCGGCAGTCAGCGGTGTTATGCCAAGGGCCCTTATGGAAGTCGCACACTTCCCAGTATCTTCCTTGTCTTTCCAGTGTCCTTCTTTGCTTGCAGCTTGGACTGGTTGTCCTGATACTGCCCATCTTTTCTCTATCCTTTGTTTTGTGGGTTGGGGCTGCCCTTTCCCGGCTTTTTTTGTGAGGGGTTCCCAGGCCCAAATTGTCACGTCTTTTGTTTGAGATTTTGCTCGATTTTGATGGCATGTCAGTAGGCCACACCCAAGGATGAGATGTCCAAAAATTTCATTTCGGTATGGATGTATCTATGCAGAGCAGTATGGATGTATCTATGCAGAGCACCATGATACTTTAGCACCAGATGTCGCTTTGAATCTTTGATACCCAACTTGGTGCGCGGTATGGAAGATATTTGTGAAATCGGGCACTGCTTGGTCTCTTTCTTGTCATAGTGTGGTCCATTTGGTATACAGGTCATCATAACTTTCGACAGGGTAGTATTGTTCCTTAATAGCATCCCTGAAGGATTCCCAAGTGGCCATGACTGAAAATAATGAGGTTTCCTCTATTTCCTTTTGCTCACAGAAAGTTTCCCACCAATCTTTGACATGGGGAATGGCTTTAAGGAGCGCAAAAGTAATCTTTTCTCTATTCAAAAAGTTATGGACAGAAAAATACCCTTCTAGTAGATTCAGCCACTTGTCTACAGCATCTGCATCTATCTGACCTTCAAAAATAGGAATATCGAAGTTTATTTGTACCTTGAAGGGGGCGGCGCCTCCATTCGAAGAAGATGCGTCGCTTGTTGGTAGCCACCGAAGGATTTGGCGAAACTATCCATTATCTCGTTCCTCTATTGCGTGAGGGCTTCCTCAATCAACAGTTTGAAAGGATTTCATGTCTCATCATCTTTTTTTCTCCTTCCAAGAGAGGTCGCTTGGGCATGCGAGAGCTTCTGTCCTCAAGATAAACAAGCTCGAGACCCAACTCTTTGTACTCCGACCTCGTTGGGGACATGCATTAAGACGACAAGGAGCAGACCGCTCTGATACCACTAATCCGGATTTTATGAGAAGAATGAAATGAATACAGATTATTAACAGGTTCTTAACACAAAATAACAGAGATACAGTAAAACTTGTTTTCTATTCAATAATGAAATAAATTGAAACTGTAAAATGCAGCGGAAACAAGCTTGCTGGAATGGTGGCGGCTTATCTCTGAGAAGAGATGTGACGGTTGCGCACATTCGCAAGAAGAAAATTACAATGAGGCTCTAAAGGCCTTTTTACAATAAACAAGAATGCCAAAAACCCTAGACATCCAAAAACCTAACCCTAAGAGATGAAGTGCCAAAAGTCATGTGGGCCCCGTTTGGGTAAGTTAGTACATCAACTTCCTAGGGTCATAACTTTTGCATACGTTTTTTTTTTTAGGCATGTGATAGCCCGTTGGAAAGGTATCGTTGAGGAGATTCATTTTGGGGGCTCAATCATGCCTTTGGATATCATTGAGGATATCGATCCCGAAAAACATTCATTTAGGCCCTCAAGATGGCCTCGGAAGTTAAAACTGTTAAAAATAGTAAATTGTTAAAATTGTCAGAAAATTGTTTTGAGCCAGTTGGAAAAGGTGGGTGGCCACCGATATCCATCTAGATCAGTACAGTTTGTAGTTACGATAAAATATGGATGAAAGGAAAGAAAATTGGTGTAACTGAGATTATCTCACCACTGTCACCTCAATGGGATAACTCTTTTTGTTTAGGGTGGTAGGCCTAGGGGAGACGTCCCCGGTGACCTAGGGTTTTGAGAAGGCAAAGGTTTGAAAAGATAAGTATAATATTACCCCTCACAAGTCACCATCGATCAGAAAGTCCCAGCTAATCAGCCAATAAAGATAAGTAATAACCAAGAAAGTGTACCTGCCCGTGAGAAAGCAACAAGGAAACTATACATGTGCAAGATCACTTGCTAGTTAGTACTTCATATATTCAAAGACTTTCTGATAATAAGCAATTGACCAATAATATTGATGAATTAAATCAATGTTTACAATAGCAATGATTACAATATGTATCACATCTCAATAAATACTAATGAAGCTTCACAATAAGCAAATGGCAATTTATCATCAAAGTAACAATACTAGAAGAAACGCTTTAGCCAATCATTCAATTGCTTTAAAGATAAATAAATGTTGCATAGAGATGTTTATAGCATGAATAGATGACGGAAGCAATAGAGTTAGTAAATATTAGTCTAAACTAGGGTTAGAAGGATTAGTAGTTGTTCAAAGTATTGGATGTGTGTATGATCAAGGTACTCAACATAGAAGGTCTAGATCAGTGCATTCATAGGGAAAATGGAGTCCAAAAGGATGCAAAAGTTGAAGGGTCGTGATATTAGTGATAAGGCTAAAGACTAGAGGGTTAAATGTTGAAGTGTTGCTAAGGCAAGGCCTCAACAATGAAACTCTACAGGAGAAAGGCTCACTAAGGTGTAGAAACCCTAGGCCGCATTGCTTTCTCCTCCTTTAGGTTATTGGCAAGATGAAAACGTCAAGCTTGAGTAAAAAATTGATAGGGCTAAAGACAAGAGAGTTTGAAGATGAAGTGTTGCTAAGGCAAGGCTTCATCAATCAAACCCTAGGGGAAAACGGCTCACCAAGGTGTACAAACCCTAGGCCTTGATGTGATTTCCTCCTTCTTAGCTCAACAACAAGAATACAACAGCTAGGCTAGAAGAATAGAGGTAGAGTGTTGTTATGGCAAGGCTCTATCTAAATTCAACAAACCAAATGGCTCTTAACTTAGTAGGGACATGAGATAAGGACACCAACATGTGTTTGTCACCTAGGGTTTAATCCAACAAATTATAATAACAAAATGCAAGTAAACAATACCATAACCATTCAATAAAGAAGTGTTTTGCAGAAATTCACTTACATCCACCAAGCATTCATGTAGCCAAACCCTAGTTGTAAACCTTCCACCAAGAAAATTTGCCAAAAATCACCAAAAAAGGTCTCCTTCGACAAGTGCACCACAATTTCAGCCAAAACCCTAATGAGGCCCAAAAATTTCATACCTCACCAAGTGGTGAGTGAAAGATGATGTCTAAAAAGAGAGTTTTGCTCTCTTACTTATATAGTACAAATGCCCTTAATTAAATTTTAGGTCATCAAAAGGCCGACAAGGCCAAAATACCAAATAATATTGTTTTACACTAAATTTCATAAATGAAACCCTAATCAAGAAAAAGTAAGACGTCATGCCCCTTTTAGGACAGCACGGGCCTCCTTGAGCAAAACGTTAGCCCTCCTTGGACCTCTCCAAGTTGCCACGCGTGCCACACTGCCATAATTGCCTCCCCAAAACGTCCATAAAGTTGGATGATGTCATGGGCATCCTGGTGACGTCCTAGGCCTTCCAAGGCCAGCGTTCCAGTGGAGAGGGCACAACCCCCCTAGGTAAGGCTCTGTCAGGGTGCCTATGTGGAACGTCCTCCTCTTCTTCGGTGCAAACCCCTATGTCATGTCTCTGCCCCCCATTGGGGTCTCAACATCCATATGGTGGGCTCTTCAGCCCCATGGAGGTCTGAACTAATCATCTCCCCATGTGTACCTGTCCAATATGGTACTTGTCAGTCGAGTATGATCATGCACATCAACAGATACACCCTCCATGGGCTCATAAGTCACAGGGATCATAGCAATGTCAATCACATCCAATCATCAATTTTATCAAACATGTGCATAAAAACCCTTTTACTCAGTCAAGTGATCAAAGACATTATACAGATTTGCAAGGCAAGTTTGGAGGAAGTGACAGGGCATCCTATTGGGCTAGTGTCCACTGGAAATGGGATGTTTCCGGAAGAGATCAAATCCAAGTCATGTTAATGGATGAGGTGGATAAGGGATGTCCTGACAAGGGGTGCAATGATAGTAGGGAAATGCAAGGCTTACATGTGGGTGCATTTGTAGAAGGCGAGTTGCACCTGTCCTGGATGCAAATGTTTCCAAGCCCATTCATGTCTTTTATTCTTTATTCTTATTGTTTTTTCTTTCAAGAAGCTAATCAGGGGACACTGCCCTAGCGTGGTGACCAGTGGTGGTAATGTTACCCATAAGCACTTTCACGAAAATGAGAAGGTTGGCTCATGATGAGACCCCCTTTTTCTTGGCCAAGCAACCAAGAGCCACTACCCTGGCGTAATGACCAGCTGCTAGTAGTGTCATACCGCTAGATGCCCATGGACCTAATAGGTTGGCTCATGATGAGACCCCCTATCCTCTAACTAGGTCTTGTTTTATTATTTTATGCGTGCCTCTTGTTTCTTGCTGAGAAGTTTTTTACTGCTTTCTCGGGGATCCCTGGGTGAAGCATCTCGAGGTTTTATTTTTAGGCTTTTATCTTTTGCCAGCTGCTTTTACCTTCTCAGCCTTTAGCCCCTTCTTCCCACAAGGCAAGGTGCAACCCTTGAATGATTGGCCAACCCAATGCTCGGACCAATGTAACGGGATTGATGAGCGGGAAGCAAGATGAAAAAGTGGTAAGTATGACGAGAGCGGACGATGACTTTTCAAAAACCCCCCCAGTGGCAACTCAAAACCTATGGGCACAAACTCACTAGGGCATCCTCTCATCCCCCCCAGACATGGTCAAGTGGATAAGTATAAGATCCAAGTACCTGTTAGAAACAAAAAGAACCAAATCCACATAGTCAAAGGTTTTGAGGATCAGAGTGACACATACCATGATACTTAGACTCATTACCTCATAGAGAAAGAACCATTTCTGATATAGAACCAAGCTGAGGTGATGGATGTTGTTGGTGCTGAAAAAGTGGAGGCGTTGAATGGAAGAAGAGATGGGCCCTCCAGGGCCATGGTCAAGTCAATCTATCTCTCGGTACTCCATGTCTAGGACCCGTGGGCCTTGAGACATAATCTCCTTAGTTATCCCTAAAACTAGGGGATAACATCTAGCTCCAACTCGGGGACATGTGCTCACCATACAGCGCATGAGAACCTCAACATCTCTGGCGTAACCTGTAACATGCTTGATCTCAATAGCAACTATCAGTAATCATTTGGGGTGGTGATATCACCCCAGCTCATATATATAAATGAAAGCAAGCATATGTACAAATGTGAAAGCAAACTACTCTAGCATGAAATGCAAATGTTATATACAATGAATGCAAATGCCTACTTACCTGCACTTACCTGTTGGTTGGATGTTAGATGTAGTCAAACGACCAGTGAAACCAATCCAGCAGTGTCCCACAATACCTGCCTTTGTGCTTCATCATGAACCAAAACAGTCATAAGTTAATCACAAGAATAACATGGGTTAGATAATATATAGTATCGTCGGAAATCACGAAGTCTAACTCATGAAGGCGGGTGGGAGGGATAAAATCATGCCAAGTCAATCTCTAAGGAAAAGGCTCAATCCACTTCAAAAGGGTATCGTGAAAAGTCATAGGTTTATAACACTGACTCAAAAGTTTTGCAAGCTGGCTACCTAGGACGTTTTCATAATCTGAAACCTAGGAAGTGATTGACAAGGATCTAGTAGACGACTGGCAAACTCTCAAGGGAAAGTTGGAAAACTGAGATGACAAACTTAAACTTGTAGCATTCAACCAACCCTTGGACTCTAGGGCTTGTCCCAGAGGAAATTGAATATCAAAGACATACTTCCCAACTACACCTCTAGAGACACAACAAAGTAAGGAAATCGGAGGTGGTTGGGGAAAGTTGTCACAAGGATCCTTCTTCAAGCAAACAATGTCCTTACTCCTATCAAGACCTGAGCACAATGGTGGTTTACAATTTTCTTCATGGAATAAATCCAAGTGCTCAGAGGAGTATTCATAAAAAAACTCAAGGTATGATTGAAAATTATTAGGGCAATATGGGACTAGGTCAACCTTGGGTGTTTGGAAAGTGTTGGTAATATCATCTCCTTGTTGCCACTGGTCAAGAGTAACCTGTTGTGATAATTGTAAAGGCAACACTTGGAAATGACTCTCAATGTCATAAATGCGATCCATATCATAACCAACTACATCCCACCTACTTCTCCCAACATGTATGAACTCATCAATGTTATCAACCATGTCACTATCTGTATCATAACATGGAGGATTTGAAGCATTCAAGGACTCATTTATCTCCTCCTTATCTCCCCCATCATAAAGTAGAGCATCATCAAAATCTTGGGGAGGAGGGTAACTTATTGTTTCTTCTTATGCAAGAGCTTCAAGGACTTGGGTGTTTTCAACATGCATCATTGTTTCATCCTCATGAACTACCTCTTCATCTTCAATTGTACAGCAAGGATTATCTACTTTGTTCGAGGATTCCATTTCTCCTTCACTTTTTGAATCATGGAAAAAGGTGTCATTGGGATCCTGAAAAGGAAAACAACTAACCTCATCGTCCTTTTGTTGTGCGGGAGGAAAAGGCTCGTGGACGGCTTCATCAGAAGGAGGAGCACAGGTTGATACTTCATCATTTTGCTTAGGTTCCAGCTCCTCAACCATGTCTTCATTTTGCTGGTTGAAAACTTGTTTCCTTATTTCTTGTGAATTTTCAGTAAAGATCTCAAGGGAAACTAATCTCTCCAAACTAAAGGCTTCTTGGGTAAAGGGATGTCCTTTCTTGAACAAGGAGATATTTGCCTCAATTTTTATAGCCATGTTATAAGCTTTTGTGAGTGTTTTTCGGACCTTTTTATTGAGGATGAAGCTCAAATGCCCCAGAAGTGCATTGGTATAGAGATACACGAGGTACTTGTCTTCGGGACAATGGCTTCTAGGAATCTGGTATAGCAACATCTGAAACCTAACCCCGAAAGACCTGAAAGTCTCATCCTCAGTTTGTCTTATGTATTCGAGTCCTTAAAGTAATAATTGGATATCTTCTAATTTCATGCCCCAACTCATGAGAAAGGTTTCTTCTAACTGGTCCATAGATGTGATGCTAGCGGTTGGAAGATTATCATACCATCTTCTAGCATTTCCATGCAGAGTGGCAGAGAAAAGTTTCATTACCAAGTCTTCTGCATCATCACTGATAGGGTGGAGTTGAAAGAAAGCCCAAAAATTACTCATGTGATAGTTGGGTCTTTCCCCATCACTACCAATGAATCTAGGGAGCCACTTTTCATACTTCGGGGGCATTTGTCTGGGGTATCCCGAGATTTTACTCATGTCCAAAGGTTTGAAGTTCCATGGGTCCCATTAAGAAATCATAGTTGGCTTCGTCATCGGTGGATTCGCCAAATAATTTTCTTGAAATTATCAAAGAAATAAGGGAATTACCCTTAGTGGAGTCACCAGGTAAGCTTGTAAGATAAAGGCTCTTGAGGAAAGGCTTACCGAAAAAGTGTCATCTTGAGGAGAATTGACTCAGTGTTCCCCGACAACGGTGCCAAAATGTTATCGCACAGTTTGTAGTTACGGTAAAAGATGGATGAAAGGAAGGCAAACTGACGTAACTGAGACTATTCCACCACTGTCACCTCAATGGGATAGCTCTTTCTGTTTAGGGTGGTAGGCCCAGGGGAGACGTCCTCGGTGACCTAGGGTTTTAAGAAGGCAAAGGTTTGAAAGGATAAGTATAATATTCCCCCTCACAAGTCACCACCAATCATAAAGTCCCGACTAATCATCCAATAAAGATAAGTAATAACCAAGAAAGTGTACATGCCCAAGACAAAGCAACAAGGAAACTATACATGTGCAAGATTACTTGTTGGTTAGTACTTCATATATTCAAAGACTTTTTGATAATAAGCAATCGACCAATAATATTGATGAAGTAAATCAATGTTTACAATAGCAATGATTACAATATGTATCACTTCTCAATAAATGCTAATGAAGCTTCACAATAAGCAAATGGCAATTTATGATCAAAGTAACAATACTAGAAGCAACGCTTTAGCCAATCATTCAATTGCTTTAAAGATAAATAAATGTTGCATAGAGATGTTTATAGCATGAATAGATGACAGAAGCAATAGAGTTAGTAAATATTAGTCTAAACTAGGGTTAGAAGGATTAGTAGTTGTTCAAAGTATTGGATGTGTGTATGATCAAGGTACTCAACATAGAAGGTCTAGATAAGTGCATTCATAGGGAAAATGGAGTCCAAAAGGATGCAAAAGTTGAAGGGTCGTGATATTAGTGATAAGGATAAAGACTAGAGGGTTAAATGTTGAACTGTTGTTAAGGCAAGGCCTCAACAATGAAACCCTAGGGGAGAAAGGTTCACTAAGGTGTAGAAACCCTAGGCCTCAATGATTTCTCCTCCTTTATCTTATTGGCAAGATGAAAACGGCTAGCTTGAGTAAAAATTGATAGGGCTAAAGACGAGAGTTTGAAGATGAAGTGTTATTAAGGCAAGGCTTCATCAATCAAACCCTAGGAGAAAACAGCTCACCAAGGTGTAGAAACCCTAGGCCTTGATGTGATTTCCTCCTTCTTAGCTCAACAACAAGGATAAAACGACTAGGCTAGAAGAATAGAGGTAGAGTGTTGCTATGACAAGGCTCTATCTAACTTCAACAGATCAAATGGCTCTTAACTTAGTAGGGACATGAGATAAGGACACCAACATGTGCTTGTCACCTAAGATTTAATCCAGCAAATTATAATAACAAAATGCAAGTAAACAATACCATAACCATTCAATAAAGAAGTGTTTTGCAGAAATTCACTTACATCCACCAAGCATTCATGTAGCCAAACCCTAGTTGTAAACCTTCCACCAAGAAAATTTGCCAAAAATCACCAAAAAAGGTCTCCTTCAACAAGTGCACCACAATTTCAGCCAAAACCCAAATGAGGCCCGAAAATTTCATACCTCACCAAGTGGTGAGTGAAAGATGATGTCTAAAAAGAGAGTTTTTCTCTCTTACTTATACAGTACAAATGCCCTTAATTAAATTTTATGTCATCAAAAGGCCGACAAGGCCAAAATACCAAATAATATTGTTTTACACTAAATTTCATAAATGAAACCCTAATCAAGCAAAAGTAAGACGTCATGCCCCTTCTAGGGTGACGTTATCCCCTTTTAGGGCAGCACAGGCCTCCTAGAGCAAAACGTTAGCCCTCCTTGGGCCTTGTTGGGCCCTTGATATGATTGATTTCATGACGTTAATTAGATCCTTTTTGTCGAATATGTGTATGCGTTTTCATGTTTTGAAGAAGTTTTTGAAGAGCTTTTGTGTCAAATCACTATGATCCACACCAGGTATGCATAATTCATGTTTTGCGATGATTTTGAGTTTAAATCAGTATGTTTTTATGATCCCAGAAAACTAATTCATGTTTTGGATGTCATAGGGCAAAATCGCAGCTTGTTTTTGCTTTTGGCACTCAATCCGGTACTCCATCCGACACTCAGTCTGGTACTCCATCCGACACTTCGTTTGGCACTCCGTCCTGCACAAAAACGATGGGTGATTTGGCGGTTATGGTATTGGCGGCCAGCGATGGGTGAATCAGATACATGGGTTTTGCTTGTGCTCGTGGCCTCCAGCTACTGAACTCTTGACAACTCGATTTGGGTTGTTATGTGGGGCGATTATTGGCTCACCTCATTTCTAGAAGCCACCAGCAGTTAGGGCATCTTAAATGTAATTTACTATTTTTAGAGAGGATCGACACTCCAGTGATTGACCTCTCAGCTTGTAAAAACTATAAATACCACCAGCAGTGGCAAGACCAAACAAGAATTTTAAGAAGACAGTTTTATTGTGTAATTGAGACATCTATATAAACTTATGATTAGACTACATTTTTTAATGAATGACAGTGTTGTGTTGATTCTCTGATCACAATATCGTGTTGAGAAATTGCCTAGACCTCGTGGGGGGCCCACCAGTGGTCTGGGTAATTGTTCTCGTTAGTGTAGATTTATAATTGTTCAGTTTCCTTTCTTAGTTTTCAAAATCGTTTTTTATTGTGTCAAGTTCCCAATTTCAATTGTTTGTTGTGTGTTTATTTTAGTTGCAGAATTGTGTATCTAATTCCTCCTTTTAATTGCAGATTGTTTTCTGATTTAATGCTAATGAATGTGTTTTGTTGCAGGTTGCTTATGAAGAATAGTTAATATGCCATGTCTTTCTAACTAAATAGGAAATAGCTTAAGCTTAAGCTACTAACCCCTGTGTGATTAGATAATAGTTAAAAATTTTGTATGCTGAAATAGAACAGTTAGAAGTTAAAACAGAGTTTAAAACAGAGTATGAAGATAATGGCTTCTTTGGCAAGGGTTCGATGGATGGATAGTTTCTAGTTTTAATTCTCAGTTGCTTATCTAGATTTGCTCAATTAGTTTGTTTATTTTCATATGCTGAAATAGTATTTAATTTATGTTTGATTAATATTTCCTTTTTTGCAATTTGAATTGTTAGAATAGAATTAGTTCGGTGTATTTTCATGCAATTTCCTTTCTAGATTTAGGGTGCAATTTCAATTCAAAGTTGATTATTGAATTTAGATTTCAGTTATGAATCTTAGTATGAATTTGTTTAATTAATATAGAATGCAATTGAATTTCATAGATTAGAAGATAGTTTTCTTGCTTTCATAGATTAGAAGATAGTTTCCTTGCTTTTGTAGGATAGATAGTCTTCTTGCTTTGGTAGATTAAGGAATAATTTGCTTATCGTGGGTTAAAGATTAGTTGTTAATTGCCTTTATTATCATAATGCTTTCAATTTAGTAGATTTCCTTTCATAAATTAGAAGTAGTTGTGAAGTTTAATTTAAGAATAGAGTTCACTTGTTTCTTAGCTTAATTAGTTGCTTATTGATTAGTTTACTTGTTGCCTTTATTATCATAATGCTTTCAATTTAGTAGATTTCCTTTCATAAATTAGTAGTTGTGAAGTTTAATTTAAGAATAGAGTTCACTTATTTCTTAGCTTAATTAGTCGCTTATTGATTAGTTTACTTGTTGTAGAAGTTATCATAGGTTAGTTATTTGCTTATCTGTTTACTTGCTTTAATAGGGTAATTATTTGCTTGTCTATTTTGCTTTGATAGGGTAGTTGTTTGTCTATTTACTTGCTTTTATAGGATAGTTGCTTATTGAATTTGAGTAGATTAATTAAAGTAGTTTGTTGTTGTTATTGCTTATTAGATAGATAGTTTGTTTTTTCTTATTGTTATGATTCGGTTAGTTTTCTTTAAGTAGGGTTTCCAATTGTTTTCTTAGGACTATCCATCGATCCTTTGTTCAAAAGTTACTTAGGTTACATAGTTTAAGTTTCTTAGTATGGTTTGATCATTAGTAGTCTTTACTTGAGTAGATTAGCCCTTCAATATCTCTTTTCCTTAGTTAGATTATCCTACCAATCTTTCTACCTTGGCATATATATTGCTACAAATCTAAGTTTACTTACCCCGGGTTGACAATTTAATTGAGGGTTTTTGATGTGTTTTTAGTGCACATAGAACACCCATCGAGCCTCTCCAAGCTGCTACATGTGCCACACTGCCATAACTGTCTCCCCAAAACGTCCATAAAGTTGGATGACATCATGGGCATCTTGGTGACGTCCTGGGCCTTCCAAGGCCAACGTTCCAGTGGAGAGGGGCACAACCCCCCTAGGTAAGGCTCTGTCATGGTGCCTCTGTGGAATGTACTCCTCTTCTTTGGTGCAAACCCCTTTGTCCTCTCTCTGCCCCCTGTTGGGGTCTCAGCATCCATCTAGTGGGCTCTTCAACCCCATGGAGGTCCGAACTAATCATCTCCCCATGTGTACATCTCCAATATGGTACCTATCCGTCAGGTATGATCTTGCACATCAATAGATACGCCCTCCATGGGCTCATAAGTCACAAGGATCATAGCTATGTCAATCACATCCAATCATCAATTTTATCAAACATGTGCATAAAACCCCTTTTACTCAGTCAAGTGCTCAAAGACATTATACAAATCTGCAAGGCAAGTTTGGAGGAAGTTACAGGGCGTCCTATTGGGCTAGTGTCCACTATAAATGGGATGTTTCCGGAAGAGATCAAATCCAAGTCATGTTAATAGATGAGGTGGATAAGGGATGTCCTAACAAGGGGTGCAGTGATAGCAAGGAAATGCAAGGCTTACATGTGGGTGCCTTTGTAGAAGGCGAGTTGCACCTGTCCTGGATGCAAATGTTTCCAAGCCCATTCATGTCTTTTATTCTTTAATCTTATTGTTTTTTCTTTCAAGAAACTAATCAGGGGACATTGCCCTGGTGTGGTGACCAGTGGTGGCAATGTTACCCACAAGCACTTTCACGGAAATGAGAAGGTTGGCTCGTGATGAGACCCCATTTTTCTTGGCCAAGCAACCAAGAGCCACTACCCTGGCGTGGTGATCAACTGCTAGTAGTATCATACCGCTAGATGCCCATGGACTTAATAGGCTGGCTCGTGATGAGACCCCCTGTCCTCTGACTAGTTCTTGTTTTATTATTTTATGGGTCCCTCTTGTTTCTTGCTGAGAAGCTTTTTACTGCTTTCTCGAGGATCCCTGGGTGAAGCATCTCGAGGTTTTATTTTTAGGATTTTGTCTTTTTCCAGCTGCTTTTACCTTCTGGGCCTTTAGTCCCTTCTTCCCACAAGGCAAGGTGCAACCCTTGAATGATTGGCCAACCCAATGCCCGGACCAATGTAACAGAATGGATGAGCGGAAAGCAAGATGAAAAAGTGGTAAGTATGACGGGAGCGGACGATGACTTTTCAGAAATCCCCCCAGTGGCAACTCAAAACCTATGGGCACAAACTCACTAGGGCATCATGTCATTCCCCCAAGACATGGTCCAGTGGATAAGTATAAGATCCAAGCACCTGTTAGAAAAAAAAAGAACCAAATGCACATATTCAACGGTTTTGAGGATCAGAGTGACACATACCATGATACCCAGACTCATTATCTCATGGACAAGAACCATTTTTGATACAGGACCAAGCTGAGGTGATGGATGTTGTTGCTACTGACAAAGTGGAGGCGTTGAAAGGAAGAAGAGATGGGCCCTCCAAGGCTATGCTCAAGTCGATCTGGCTCTCGGTACTCCATGTCTAGGACCTGTGGGCCTTGAGACTTAATCTCCTTAGTTATCCCTAAAAGTGGGGGATAACAGTCTCGATTACCTAACTGTGTTAAATTTTTCATGGGAAATGAGAGTGAAGAGATGGCTAAAAGGCTGTTGTATGTTATTTTTATTCATGATAAATTAATATGTAATTTAAGTCTTAAATTTTTCTTGGGAAAGGAGAGTCAAGAGATGGCTAAAAGACCGTTGTATGTTGTTTTTATTCATGATAAATTAATATGTAATTTAAGTCTTATGTTTTCTATTATTGCTTTATTGAACTTCATGCTTGTAGGGAGATATTTTTATGACAGTTATAAATATGTGATTTGGAGATTGTTACGAGAGAACTTGAAAGTCTCCATCATATAGTTTTGGTTGTGATGTTATTTAAAATTTTCTTCAGTTGTTTATATTTTAGTTTTTGTTATATTGTTCTTTGAGATTTTCATCAAACTTTTATATTTTTAACATCTTCAAATAATGAAAATAAACCTAATATAATTGGAAAAAATATATATATCATTTTTTTATACATAGTTTTTTATATTTACATGTACCATATCCTAACTACATAATATTTTACATGTGTATGCATCACAATTAGACATACCACTTGCATAATAAACCAAAAATATAAAAAATACTCTATGTTGACCAAAAATACTCTATGTTAACCAATGAGGCCAGGCCATCTTTTAAATTGAGGATATCAATTTGTACACCTATACAACTTTTTGACATGTCAATGGTATCTTCCTTGAATGTGGCATGGGTTATTGCTTGGTGTTTAGATGTATTTAAATCTTTAAGAAGAACAATTTCTCAATCCATAGAAATGAATAAACTCTGTTAAGATTGTATACTTCCAAATGTTTAAATTACCTCATGATGATTGACATGACTACTTAAAACAGAAATTTTGGAAGTAAATAAGTAAACTCAAACTTACCCATTGTAACTTGAATTCAAATTTGACTGTGTAACGGGCTATCGCTGAGTAGGTAGAGGTATTTAAAAAAAGTTGATAAATACAAAATAAATAAACTATGTTTAAGATTGTGTGGTATTTAAAAAATAGTTGATAAATACAAAATAAATCAACTATGTTTAAGATTGTGTACTTCCAAGTATTTAAATAAATGAGTAAAGTATATTCAAGATCATGTCGTTCTACATATTTAAATACTTCATCATACAATATATGAACTGACTATTTTTTTTTAAATGAAAATTTGAAAGAAAAATACAGTAAACACAATCTTATCCACTATAAGTTGAATAATCTTCGACGATGAAAAAGACTCTCAAACTTGGATGGAGGAGGTGATAGTATGATGAGATTTCTAAATAAGCCCTTACTGCGTCCTACACATATTTACAAAACTTCATCCACATAATGTTTGTGAGTACAATATGTGCACCAAAAGAAAACATTTTGAACAGCGGGATTGTAAGTTTTTTATGTATTGACTACTATTATTATTCCTAATGTCACATTTCTTGCATTTATCTTGCCCTTTCGATGGATTCAACGAATATGTGGAAGCAACTGGACCCTCTCCTAGCTATCTAGTTAACTAGTTATCTCTTAAACTAAATAGAAAATTATTTTTATCAAGATATTCATATTTTGTGTTTAACTGGTGCATATTATTTAAATACATGTATATTGGGTGGCTTGATAAGCTTCAATCTAGCAGTGTCTGTGTGTGTTGTGTTTTCTCTCCATGGAGCTATGCTGCATTTCTCCAAACTCAAATGTTATGCAAGGTCACCCTCCTCCTAGTGAGAAAAACCCACAAGAAAACCAAATGCAGTTCGTTAGTTTGGGAGGAAAACAGGTGGTCGAATGGGTTGGTGGGTGATTAAGTTCACATGATTATTGTTAGTTATCTCACATGCTCCAGTGTTCAGTGGCAACAGGTTGTCTCGGGTCCAATCAATGACACGATGACACCATCCAAGGAACTCATCCATGGCCATCCATGTCCATCAGACTGACAGAGTCTTAAAGACTCTGCAATCGGATGGTTATTAATCACCTGAAAGCAAGGGGGTTGAGTACAATCATCATGGGAAGTGTAAGAGACCCCATCCTCAAGGAACTTCGAACCTCCTCCACTCCCATGTACACTTTTCCATTCTAATTTGAATTGACTCATTCACACTTACCATTTGCATGCTCAAGCACCATTGAGGTTTTGAAAACTACATCCTCATGCTTTACACTGATATACAAACCTATAAATGACCAAAATCTGACCATGGGAGAACAATACATGGACCTAAGAAGAGAGATGGAAGGTTGTAAAAGCATAGACGTTGGGTTGTTTAAGAAAACTACATAGAAATAATCTTATGTTTCTTAATTCCTACCTTTTAAACATGCACTTGTTTAAATCTCACCCACCATGTTTGACCTAAAATCCAATCATTGAGTGCATGTGGTGGTTGGTGAGGAAGTCTACCTTACATAGCTATGAAGGCAGGGGGGTTGAGTACAATCATCATGCAAGTGTAAGAGACCTCATCCTCAAGGAAATCCAAACCTCCTCCATTTCTATGCACACTCTTCCATTCTAATTTTAATTGACTCATTCACACTTACCATTATCATGCTTAAGCATCATTGAAGTTCTAAAAATTGCATCCTCATGCTTTACATTGATATAAAAACATGTAAAAGACCAAAATATGATAGTGGAAGACTAATTCTTGGGACCTAAGATGAGAGATGGATAGATGTGGAGAAGCATAGACATTAGGTCATTTAGGAAGCCTCCTTTTCCCCCTATTACATGTTGCTAATTGGGTATCTTAGAACCAAGGTATGATTTTGCTAAGGTATTCCAGATGGTAAATAGTAGGATGGGTTCATCTTGCCTACACTAAGAGCACTAGAAGAGAGAATACCCCCGAGGGACTGTTGAGCAAAGAAGGGATATGTCTTCATTATGATGTGTGGACAGTGGATGAAAATTCCATGATTGTTTAATAGTTGAATGGTTACCTACAGTGTTTAGTTCTGAAGTTCAACTTGAGAGCAATTGGGTTGGGCTAGTGACATGTGAGTTTGTAGTCAATTTATGTCACCTTGATGGCCTCATAGACCAACTTGGGGGTGGCATCTATAGTGGGTGCCTATGGTTGGATGGAAAATTGCTTGTATGTGGTCAATTTCTTGGACCAACTTGGTGAAAAGATAAGTGTTCGATCTCTCCTCTTATATCTTTGTTTTATAACTTCGCAATTTAAGCTTATAAATGAAATTCAAAATGGAATCCATGGTTGAAACGAGTTTATGCATGCTTATTTTCATTGCACTAGTTAATTGCATCTATGTATGAATTTGAATGGCTTAGAGTTTAATGGATTCGAATTTATATTGAGATTTTTCAAATGTGGGTAGTGTCATGCTTTGTGGGTTGGGTAATCCTTTGAAGGGGATGTTTGAAGGGGACGTTACAAGAACCTCTAGACCCCTAAGGACACATCCCTGAGGTTAATAGAATCTAACCATGAAGACGAGTGTTTCTATTGGAGAGCAAGATATAAACATTTTACTAGTAGAAATAAGCAAAGAAAGAATTTGGAAACCATCTACAAAGTTTAGCATAGAATCACATATTTGCTACCACATAATTGATGTACGTGGAGTAAATCAAAACAAAATATTTAACTATTTGTTTATATAATGTTGCTTGTCCAATATTTTGGAAGAAAACACTTTTTTTTGGTCTTATATATGGAAATTTTGGAACCTATATAATTATCTAAGTTACCCCAAGGTTCTCTCGATGATGGAATAGGAGAAAGAGGTTTTCATGCAATTAGGGCCTATTAGCACCCTGTAAATCTGTCCGGCTGTCAAAGCAGACGACAGGGGTAACTGTTTCAACCAGCTTTAGAGTTGAGGCACTAGCCTGCTCAACTCAGAGAGGGTTCTCTCGTGTCACTTAATACATCTATGGAAATCGGTGGCTAGAATTGGTTTGTTTTGGGGTTTTAATAAAGTTGTTGAAGAGATGAAGATGACCTTTGGGCTATGGGGTCAAGAATGTAGGATGTATTTCCAAATCGTGAAAACAATCCAAAGGAAAAGGCTAAATGAGGAAGTGACTTCTGAGTTTATGCTTGAAAATTTTAGATGGTATCAGAAGAAAAGAAACACACAACTATTGTCAGACCATTATAGTAATGAATTCTGAAATGGTTTAGAAGAGATGAACATAGTGTAAATCGTCAAGCCGAGAGCATCGAATAATGAATTCTGGACTTTTAGTTTCTCAATTTAGACAGAAGAAAGCAAAATGAAAATACAGAATAACAAGAATCACATTCTATGAGAGAAAACGAGACTCATAACACCACCAATTAGAATCTTTTCATAAAAAGTCCCAAAATCTGCCTCTACACCCATATATCCATTCCAGCCCTAGAGATTTATAAAGTTTTCCTGCACAGAGGGCAGACTCCTATTTTCTCCATCATTCTATACTTGTGAGGCCAAGCATATATAGAGGAATTTCATATGGAATTTAAAACGTTTTGACTTCCTCATAATTCTAAAAACAGATACGAGTTACAAAAAGGAAGAACAGTTGCATTATTTAAAGGGATCGTTAGTAATTGGCCTGTCATATCAAGACTCCCTTCTCTTAAGCCGACATCTATCCAAAACTATCTGAAATACACCAAAATTTTACCTGAGGATTCACCTCAGCTTCACGATTTCCTCCTCCAAGGTACTCCACCAATCGGAATTTTCCCCGATGCTCTCTATCATCTCGGTTTTGGCCTCTGATTTCCTCCTTTTGCTCCTCTTCTTTGCGGCTGGGTGGCAGGTGTTGTCTGCGTGTTCATTTATGACAAGATCCCTTATAACGGGGTTTAATCTTACTCCCGACTCTGTCTCAGTTTCAGGTTCGGTATGAAATTTAGTCGCCTGCATCTGCAAGAACCATCTTTCATTCTTACTTATTGACCTGCCTGGTACCTTAGTTGAGAGCCCAATTGCGCCAGAAGTCGTTTGACGGATATTATCCATGCTTTCCAAACTTCACGGAGACCTTGATTTGGCCACCCTTTGAGTTTACAGAATTCAGGAGCACAGGCCGAGCTTGTTTTTATTACGCATAAGATGACAATTTCCCAGAATAGGGTAAAATGATTCATATCTGAGGTTTTGATGTTATGTGTACTTTACTCACGAATTACGGTCACAGTACCTTGGTGTGCCACGCTTCATCAATCCACTTCGAATGATGAGCCTCGAGTTAGTTATGTGGCGGCATCCTTTTGGTACGTCATCCGGGAAAGTACCTGGACCGGTGATGTGAGGTGATCTGACCAACCGCCATCCTCCCCGCGAGCTATTGACATGACGTTTTGAAACACGTGACATCGGGGCCATAGGAAAAGTGGTTTCGGGCAATCCACCGTCTCCCCCGATGCGTGTGTAAGAGCACCACGCGTTCCCCGTCGAAACCAGAGTAGTTTTCCCCGGTCTGCCTTCGCGATGTTAAATTCCTTACTATTTGTTTGTCCGATGTAGGCTTCGACTGTAGATCTGAGATTCTTCAAGATCGACGGCCCACCGAGCTACTCCCTTCCCACTTCCGCTACATTCATTCACACGCCGCAGAATATAGCCGAGTGCCCTGAACTATCGCGCCTCTACTGTGGTATAGCGTCTCGCTAAACTTCAGAAGTTTTTAGATCCTGATAAAAATTGTTAGGGTGATAACATTGGCTCGAACTAGGGATGCTATCCTCCCAGCGAGGTAGCAAAGAACTCGTAGACCCGGTGCCTGATACATGGGGTTGTTCCCCAAAACATGTGTGTGTCCTGCTCCTACCAAGCTCTGTGCACTGCTTCCAACTGCATGGGGGACGTCCGAGTGCATTACTGAAAACTGACTGCATCTAGTGCTAGAAAACTCAAACTGGAACAATGCTTGACCGACAAGCTTATTTTCACATCCCTACCTACCCTAAAACTGTTGGGATGACCACTCGCTCAGGTGATGCTAAAGTGCCAATGCAGCCAATCAAGCAATTGGTTTCCTGATTTTCCTTTCACATTTTTCTCAAGTTGGTAGAAAAACGTAAAGGATGGCGGCTGAAAAAACAAATTGAATCCAAAATTTGAGCTTATGAATGAAGCAAATTCATCCTTCATTGAAGACTGTAATAGGATGGCCATCGGATCTTGAAAATCACGAAAAATCATTTCTCCCTGATGAGCAAAAACCGAAAGGCAAGTATCTTTCATCAATGCTAGTTGTTTTTGTTCTATTTATTTTGTTCTAAGAACATCTTCGAATGAAATGGCAATGATAGGTTTGTCTGCTTGGCCATGCATATCAACAAAAATATTCATATATTCTTGAACATCTTCAAATATGACAGCCATATAATATGCACCAAGGTTATCCTCTTGTTCATCAAACAACTCTGATGTGGTTTCATTAAACTTTTGGAAATTTGTTTGAGGGCAACCACTTTGACTTTCCAGTGAATAAATAGAAGTAAGTTCCTGCTCATGCACTACTTCACAGTCCAGAGCTCCCACGAATGGATTTTCAAAACCCTGATTTTCAAATGACTTGAATAAAACCATTGCCTCTTCATTATCTTTTTGTGTTAGTGATAGACAAATGGCATACACTACTTCATCTATGTCATTTGTTTCTTTATTGCTAGAAACTTCCATAGATGCAATTTCAGAATCTTCATCCATGTCTATGTTGCTTAAAGATTTAACCACGATGTCATTCTCAAGGGAAGAGAAAATACTTTGAAACACCTTTTCATGTTGAGAATCCATACTGATTTCGGGATGGAAAAAATGGCCTTGAACAATACTTTCTGGAGCAACTTCTTCTTCCTTTTCAGGCTGATAGTTGAACATAGACTGCAAATCTGCGCTGACGTGACCCTTTATGTGATTGTCCATAGAATTATCATGACCACTCCATTCATGCTTGGAGGATCCATGTCCTGAGATACTACAAATATTTTTATTCAATAATTCGAAAGAAGCAAAACATAATGGTAGGGTTGTCCTACCTGATTTGAAACCGTCTTCAATTTCATTGCCAGCATATGGTTGTATTTCAGCGCAAGCAATAGGGTCTCCAAGCGCATGAAAAGAATGTTGTGACATCTTGTCATTCTGCTCCATTGATCTAGCGTGGCTTTGCATAAGCACAGATTCTTTTTCTTCGATGATGATTTTAGGATTTTCTTTTAGCAATTTGAAAGAAGAAAAGCATAGAGTTAAGGAATTCCCTTCAGTTGATTCAATACTTTCTTCTTTGTAATTGTGATATGCAGCCTGAATGTTTTCACTATACTGCTGAAAAGGAACATTTTCTGATAGAGAACATGTGGTTGATTGTTCCAGGGGGGTCAACATCATAATCGTCATATTCATCGTAAATAGGCAAATCATTAACATATGCCATGTCATCTAACGAGAACAAACTTAGAACATCAACATGTTCTTCAACAAGTTGCTTTTCACACTCATATTCTTGACTATCTACAAATGAATACATAAAACGATCAGCCCTCTGCTCCTCATGAAATGGATCAACACCTCCTATTTCGACAAGTGGGATGTAATTTTTTGCAAAATCATTAGCATTGGAAACTTCAAGAGGACCCATGATATTGTCAATTCTATGCTCAAGATTCCAATCAACTATTTTTTGTTCATTTTCACTTTTATGTCCTTGAACATTCAACCCCTCATTTTGGGTTTGTTTACATGCTTGGATGTTGTGTTGAATGTCCTAAGCATCATTAAACATTTGTTGTAAGGACCCAGGTCTTCTTTCCATCAGGAGGAAGGAAAAAGCTGGATGAAGAGCAGTTGTGTAATGGAGCATGGCAGCAGCTTCAGAAGGTTGAATTTCTTTGGACAAATTATAATAGACGCTAGAGAACTTTCTACTAAATATAGAAATAGATTGATTGTTGCGTCTTTTCAAGGCGTAAAACTCAGTGAGTTGCAGCTCTAAGGATTTCTCCTTGCCCCAAAATTTAAAAAAAAAACTTCTTCAATTCCACCCATGAGCTGATGGTTTCTGGGTGTAAGTGTTTGAACCAATGTTTGGTATCTCCTTTCAAGGATTGAGAGAAAACTCTCATGCACACATCGTCGTGGTCAATCTCGAATAAATCTATAAAATGCTCAAACCCTTGAATGTGCTTTTCAGCAGATATGATACTCGATTCTCCGTCGAACACAGGTAGGAACTCATAGTAATTTGAAGGGAAATCATGAAGGGTTTGGGGTAGCTTTAAGGGTATATATCTATGTCGGGCCTTAGGGGGTGTTGGGCCAAGAACAGTGGGAGAGACATTGGTCTGAGTCTCATGGGATTCATCAACTTGGTCATTGTCATTGTGTGGCCTAGGTGAAGCCTTTTTATCAGAACCAGGGACAAGGCGAGGGTATGCATGTGCAATGTATAGAGGAGGAAATATAATTTTAAGTCTTTCATGATCATTATTAAGATACAATAGGTAAAAGAAAGTTCGTTTGGCATTTTCAAGGAAGGAGCAGATGCAACTTAAAATGAAAATTAAAATGCTTTGTAAGAGGTCCCATTTTGAGTACCTGTTTTCCCTCATGATGCCCTTCCTTGCCCCTATCAAGGGGTTTCATCTTTCAGTGAAGTTTCAGTCTCGCGCTTGAAGTATTCAGAGCAAGGTCGCCTCTTGGAAATTTAGGATTTCTTTTATCAATGGAGTCGCCTTCGAACCGAAGTGGAGTCGCCAAAGCAGGGATACAACCAATGTGTGCCTAAGTGTCTGTCGCTCTCAGACCCTAGAACTCAACCATGTCGTTCTTCCCAGGGAAAATTTTTAAATTTCGTCCCCGACAATGGCGCCAAAATGTTAGCACCTTGTAAATAGGCCCGGCTGTCAAAGCAGACGACAGGGGTAACTGTTTCAACCAGCTTTAGAGCTGAGGCACTAGCCTGCTCAACTCAGAGAGGGCTCTCTCATGTCACTTAATACATCTATGGAAATCAGTGGCTAGAATTGGTTTGTTTTAGGGTTTTAATAAAGTTGTTGAAGAGCTAAAGGTGACCTTTGGGCTATGGGGTCAAGAATGTAGGTTGGATTTCCAAATCGTTAAAACAATCCAGAGGAAAAGGCTAAATGAGGAAGTGACTTCTGAGTTTATGCTTGAAAATTTTAGATGGTATCAGAAGAAAAGAAACACACAACTATTATCATACCATTATAGTAATGAATTCTGAAATGGTTTAGAAGAGATGAACACGGTCTAAATCGTCAAGCCGAGAGCATCGAATAATGAATTCTGGACTTTTAGTTTCTCAATTTAGACAGAAGAAAGCAAAATGAAAATACAGAATAACAGGAATCACATACTATGAGAGAAAACGAGACTCATAACACCACCAATTAGAATCTTTTCATAAAAAGTCCCAAAATCTGCCTCTACACCCATATATTCATTCCAGCCCCAGAGATTTATAAAGTTTTCCTACACAGAGAACRGGCTCCTCTTTTCTCCATCATTCTATACTTGTGAGGCCAAGCATATATAGAGGAATTTCATATGGAATTTAAAACGTTCAGACTTCCTCATAATTCTAAAAACAGATACGAGTTACAAAAAGGAAGAACAATTGCATTATTTAAAGGGACCATTAATAATTGGTCTGTCATATCAAGACTCCCTTCTCTTAAGTTGACATCTGTCCAAAACTATCTGAAATACGCCAAAATTTTACCTGAGGATTCACCTCAGCTTCGCGATTTCCTCCTCCAGGGTACTCCACCAATCGGAATTTTCCCTAACGCTCTCTATCATCTCAGTTTTGGCCTCTGATTTCCTCCTTTTGCTGCTCCTCTTCTTTGCGGCTAGGTGGCAAGTGTTGTCTGTGTGTTCATTTATGACAAGATCCCTTATAACGGGGTTTAATCTTACTCTCGACTCTGTCTCAGTTTCAGGTTTGGTATGAAATTTAGTCACCTGCATCTGCAAGAACCATCTTTCATTCTTACTTATTGACCTGCCTGGTACCTTAGCTGAGAGCCCAATTGCGCCAGACATCGTTTGACGGATATTATCCATGCTTTCCAAACTTCACAGAGACCTTGATTTGGCCACCTTTTGAGTTTACAGAATTCAGGAGCACATGTCGAGCTTGTTTTTCTTACGCATAAGATGACAATTTCCTAGAATAGGATAAAATGATTCATATCTAAGATTTTGATGTTCTGTGTACTTTGCTCACGAATTACTATCACGGTACCTTGGTGTGCCACGCTTCATCAATCCACTTCGAATGATGAGCCTCGAGTTAGTTATGCGGCGTCCTTTTGGTACGTCATCCGGGAAAGTACCTGGACCAGTGATGTGAGGTGATCTGACCAACCGCCATCCTCCCCGCAAGCTATTGACATGACGTTTTGAAACACGTGACATCGGGGCCATAGGAAAAGTGGTTTCGAGCAATCCATCGTCTCCCCCGATGCATGTGTAAGAGCGCCATGCGTTCCCCATCGAAACCAGAGTAGTTTTCCTCAGTCTGCCTTCACGATGTTAAGTTCTATGCTATTTGTTTGTCCGATGTAAGCTTTGACCATAGATCTGAGATTCTTCAAGATCGACGGCCCGCCGAGCTACTCCCTTCCCACTTCCACTATATTCGTTCACACGCCGTGAAATATAGCTGAGCGCCCTGAACTATCGCGCCTCTACTGTGGTATAGCGTCTCACTAAACTTCAGAAGTTTGTAGATCCCGATAAAAATTGTTAGGGTGATAACAGGGCCTATTGTGGGTACACAAAACACACCACATGTCTATTCTACTTTCTATATTTAATCCATGTACACATAAGGGGTTCTTAGAACAAATTTTATGTCTATACTCTATTTAGTCTAGGATACTCTATTTTTAGGAGCCATATGGTTAGACTAATTACTAATTTAATTTTGTGAGATTATGATACAACTAGGGGATTATGTTACCCAAGTAAAATCTGTCTCTAGATATCAATGTTTGAAAGAAAAAAAAATCTCAATTTGCCTATCTGTGGTTTTGTCCATTTTTCCTTTTGATGATTTGATTGCTTTTCAATGATGATTCTATTGGCGTTAGAATGAAATCTCATTGTTATTACAATTTTCAATAGCTTCCAAATCAATAAGAAATTACAGAGGTATTTCCCAAACTCTTATGCTTCTGCAGCAAGCCAAATAAGAGAGAATCTTGGCAAAGTTGACCAAAATTTCAGAGCAATTATCAACTTGGTGATGAACCTGGACCACATTGAAAATACAAAGTTCAAGAAAACCTTAGAACAACATAGGCTTGTAAGTTCTCCAAAGCTAAGAAATATTCAAGTAAGAGACATCTTATGCCAAAAAAGGTTGAAATAGTGAAATAAGAGGCATTTTAAGCTAGCAATAAAGGAATATAACCTATGATAACTTGGATTTTCAGAATATTAAAAATAAATCCCTTGAAAACGAAGATTTAATAATATAGATTTCTATGAGCAACTTATAGCAAAAACCTATAAAGTTATCTTCAAAGAATAAGTCTTCCTCTAAACGTTGTACTAGCTTCATGCAAGAGTAAGGACAAAGTAACAACTAAGAAGCAATGAACCAAATTCACAACTCCAATAATCAATGTCGAGAATAAACAGAATGTTGTACATACCAACACAATCTTGGAACAAATTGATAATACACATTGACCAATAAATTTACAATGAGACTATGCATCTTCGCTCTCTAAGGCGTGTGCATTAATTTAGTGCATTGGCATCTCTATTGATCACCTCACTTTCAAGTACTCCTTGGATGCCCCCAATCACCTTCTACCTTCCAAGCAGGATTTGAACACCCGTTCATTAAGGCCTCTTTCCCAATTCAGCCTATTGGGATCTCTATTGATCAATTCCCTCCTTTCAATACTCCTTGAATGCCCCTAGTCACTTTTTGCATCCCAAGCATGATTTGAACACTCCTCCCTCAACACAATCCAGGCCAAGTAAAATCTCCTCTCCAAGATGATTTGGGAGGTCGCACTTGAATCTTACTCCGATGCCATCAAACATCGTACATGTGCTCACACCCCTAAACCTAGACTCTATCCATGAATCGATGGTATAATGAGTGCAAACTCATGCATAGGCATCTCCACTTTGCTCTATCTCATAAACATCCCTCCATCCCATCCACTTGGAGAGATTATAGGCATGTCTTTCATTGCAAGAAGAGTAACTCGTTTGTCATGAAGAGATACAAGTTTCTTGAAGTTCTCCAACATTCACCTAAATCCTTCTAATGCGTCCTCCTTTCTAAGCTAGTTTCTCTCTCACCAGACATTAATCATCATTCCTTGTTCTCACATACCACCTTCCTTTATGATATACATGTACAACCTCCAATGCATATCCCCTCCCCTCACCCCCCCCTTATTATTTATTTTCACCTGGAAACATCAATAAAGCATTCAAAATTATGAGCACTAGCACAGTTGTAGACGAAGAAGGTCTTGAAGTAGAGTCCTTCAAACATGGCATTGATTCTCTAGAATTCTACATTGCTAACCATTTTAACCATGTTGTTTGTTCTCATTTCCTTCTTCATGGTCCCATCATATTAGCTACCCCATTTTCAAATTGGGGAATACATTGAACCCTAACAATTATAGAGCCATCATGATTGGGCACACTTTTGCCAAGATATATGCTATAGTGCTTAACATATGGTTTTCAAACCACCTTGAGAGGAGTAACCTCAATGCTAGAGGATAGGCAAGTTTCAATGGGAGTTCCAAACTACTAATCATGTCTTCATTCTTTGATCTATCATGGAGGAGGCTCAACATTGCTTCTTGAAAGTCTTCTATTGTTCCATTGATTTTTTAAAGGCCTTCAAATTCGTCCTGAGAGAGGCATTATTCTAGAGGTTTCAAGATGTTGGCATCTCTGAGACTCTTTTAGTTTCCATCATGAAACTCTACGAGTTTGTTATTGGACAACTTTGTACTTCTCAGTGCTTCTCAGCTAATTCCCTAGGGTTGTTTCTACCCTAGTTCTTTCTAATTCTACTAGAACTTATTTCCAGTCACATTGACCTATTTGGTCATTCATGGACATTAATATAGTTTCTCTTTCTTTCTTTCTAATTTCATTATAATCACCTTAGGAGTCAAGCATGGTTGCCCTCTCTCTCGAACCCTTTTTGAGATTTACATAGACAAGTTGGAGTCCTTTCTCAAAAGGAACATACAAGAGGGAGGCAATTTGTCACCTACATCATGTCTTTGTCTTCTTGCTCTTATTTTTTGATGACGTGATCCTCTTGGCCTTCTTCCTCTAGGGGCTTTAGAGACAAATTGATGCCCTGTCAAATTTCATGATCTTTAATGTGTCCAAGAGCTCTTTATTTAACTACCACTTCTACCTTAAGGGGAGTGAGATTGAGATCACCACATATTACAAATATTTTGGGGTGAAACTTTTAGGCCTTTGATTTAGTTGGAGGCATGCTTTTGAACCTTGGCTCAACAAGGGATACCGTTCACTTTCCTCGTTTGAGCCATAGTGCTTTCAATTACACTTTCAAGACATATCATCCAAGATTTACCTCTTGAACATGGTCATCGAGCCCATTATACTTTATTGTTCCAAGATCTAGGGACCTAGCTTGTTGACCTATGACTAGGCTAGGATTGAGAGAGACCAAATTCCCCTATTGAAATGATGTAACCGCAAAGTGCATTCTTATTATTATCTGATATATTATTCATTGGATCAATCCCCATTGTGGATTGATCATGTCGGCTATTGTAATAGGACCAAATCCCCTTTAGCAAATTGGTCAAATGATAATTATAATAGGCAGAATAAGAAGTCGGCCCCAGCAGATATTAAAGAGGCCCTAGAATACATTAAAGGTGGTTATAACCACCCAGTTTGAGAAGTCGGCCCTGCTAGTGAAGAGACACTTCACACGTGCCATTCTTGTATAAATAAAGAGGTCAGTACCTCACTTAGACACACAACTCACTTGCTCATTTGAGAGACAAGTTTCGGAATTGCAGTTGGAGAAGAAAGAGAGAGAGCGGCGCATCTTTTGGAGAGGATCTTCTGTATTAGCTTGAGTTATCTCTTAGCATTGTATTGGTTATCTATAATAAGGAAATTTTGTTGGGTTTTCTTCCCCTAGAGGGTTTCCCGGGATAAATGTTGTGTCTCTTGTGATTGTGTATTTCTCAGTGATCTTGTCTTTATGTTGTTGTTATCTATTGACATGCAAAGAACTATAATAATGGCATAAACATTAACATGGTATCAAAGCCAAGCTGAAGAGAGCATCTTTTGCAAAAGAAAAACATCATTGTTGTCGTACATGCAAATTAGGGCTTTTTGATGGTGAAGCTTTTCAACCCAAAACCATCTAGAAAAGTGCACCCTCCCTCAAGGATTACTTTGGCATCATCAGCACACCTTTTCAGTGGGTGGATCTCCCAGAAAGTGAAACCCTAGCTTCACAAAAGCACCGGAAGTACCAGAAAACCAATGAACCGGAAGTACCAGAAGTACCAGAGTACCAGAGGTACCAGAAAACCAGAAGCACCAGTCCAGAAATCCGCAGATCGTGTTTGGAAGGGTAAAAATTGGATTTTCTCAGATCCAAGCACACCAGGCTACTCGCCTCAGCCAAGCGCATCTCCTGGTAAGTTCAAAATTCGATTTTGAGCACTTTCATTTTTTGGTCATTTTCCTAGCTCCAGGTAAAAGATGTATGCAAGCACGAAGCTTGTTGACAAACTGGAAGGCGTGGAAAACTTATGTGCCTAGAAGTATAGGATCAGCCTAATCCTTGCAGAGAATGACCTAGCAAGATTCATCAAAGAAGAAGTGTCGGAACCCGAAGATGCCACAGAGAAAGCAAAGTATCAAAAGGACACAATCAGGGCCCAAAGAATCATTGCAGATTCAATCAAAGACCACATGATTCCTTATGTGTCATCAAAGAACACTCTGAAATAAATGTTTGATGCCCTAAGCAAACTGTACGAAGGAAAGAACATAAACTGAAAGATGAATCTAAGAACTCAACTAAAGAATACAAGGATGCAGAAAGGAGAAACGATCCAAGAATATTTCTCTAGAATTTCAGAATTCAAACAACATTTAGAAGCAATTGGAGACACCATAGACAAAGACGAGCTCATCATGACATCCCTAAATGGTCTCACAAGACCTTGGGATGCATTCATCCAAACGATATGTGCCAGAACGGAGAAACTAAAGTTTGATAGTCTATGGGAAGAATGCATCCAAGAAGAAACAAGAGTAGCTAACTGTGAAGCGCTACTAGCAAGAGATGATGATCAAGCCCTAGCTACTCACGCCAAAAGAGGAAGGAAGAAACCCTACTTCCACAAGGAGACTCATAAAGAGCCTCAACCGCCAAACAGATTCAATAACAAAGAATCTCATCCAAGGAGATTTCAGAAGAGAGGACAACAAAGGGAAAGAGACTACTCATCTATACAATGCTATCATTATGACAAGATGGGACACATTGCGAAATTTTGTCCAGCCAGACGAGAAGAATACAAGAGGAAACATAAGAGGCACCATGCCCATGCAGTCGAAGATGAAGAGCCACCTGCAAAGATGATAAGAGAACAGACCAAAGACTATGTCTTAATCTCGGCCCTCTCAGGATCGGTAACACATGGATAGGACACATGGTTCATTGATAGTGGTGCCTCCAAGCACATGACAGGTCAGAAAAACATTCTCTCTTGTGTTTCAGAAAAGAAGTTTTCTCAGAAAGTGACACTTGGAGATAATTACCAATATCCCATCAAGGGAGTGGGAGAATCAAACTACAAA
>ML777226.1:1103034-1134761 GCA_009831015.1 Picea engelmannii | reverse complement strand
GTTCTCATTTGACAGCATCTCAGAATTGCAGTTCTCAGTTTGGTGTGCACTGCAGCTCCCAGTTTGGTGCGCACGTGTGGAGGAGAGCTGCAGGTGCAGTTGCTGCAACTAGCAGTTTCAGTGTTGGCTTGGACTATCTCTTGGCTAGGGTTTGGACTATCTGATCAGCTCTTTTTGATGCGTTATCCTTGGGGAAAGGTGCGCTACCCTTTGTTTGGCTATCTAGCCTAGGGTTTACTTCCGGAGAAATTCTCAGTCAAGGTTAAGGTGCTCGGAGGGTGGCTTCGACCTATGGTTGGGTGACGAGGGTATCGTCAATGGTAAAACGAGCACACCATCTTCTACATTCTAACAAACATGACCCTAGATTAACCCCCCCCCCCGGGGGAAAACTAGTTTGGAATATATGTCTATATATGAGGAGAATAAATGGTGGAATACAACAAGTACAAAATATAGATGAACCTGATATAATAGCAGCTTGATACAAGCTGAAACACAAGTCCAAAAGAAGGAAGAGTGCCCTAGGATGGTGTGCCCCTCAGAAATGTTGCCAAGACCACTGAAATGAAGCCAGATGCCAACTAGAAGCTCTGATCTAGAAACCCCTCCATAGTACTCTGATAATAATGAGTAGCCTCCCTCTGAAATAGACCTCACTGCAATCTGACAACTCTAATACCTCCCCATTGTGGATGCACCCTCCTCCTCAAGTGTGCCCTCCTCAGATGTAGAAGCTCCTCAGTAAATAAACAGGGAACTAAGCCTCCATGAGCCCTCCATGCAAGTAGGTGCCCAAGCTTTCCTCGCGCTCTGCCTGAAACCTCATCCTCTTGCTCTCTCTCAAACTCTTGGAGTGAACAAATGAGTGAATGACCTCTCATTTGCCCCTTGTGCCCTCCTTTAGGATGCATAAGGAAACCTAAAAGTTGGGTGGATGAGATCATCTCATCTCATCCCTAATCAATGGTTGAGATCAACTCATCTAAATCTCAACTAAAAAGCCACTTTACTTAAGTTTCCATAGTTTCACTTTATGTCTATTAATTCACCCACTTTGTGAATTAATTGTCACTTTAGGCTAAAATGACCAAATTTCACTTTTGACTTAAATCTCCTAAGTCAATGTGAAATTAGACATAAAGTACATAGTACAAGGTACAAAGTACTTCCCTCATGTGTTTAGAAGCTCACAAACACAAGGGGGCCACTTTCCAAGGTACCCAAATCTCAACACTCCCTCTTACCGAGGAAAGTGCCTGTCACCACCAATATCATCCCTATAGTGGACATGGTTGCCTCCTGGCATATACTCGGTGAGTATGGTTGTACCCTGATCAATGAAAGCAGTCTGACACATATCTGCTCAATATGTGTGATCTATAGATGGAAGTGTCTCTCCACCTATCAAGATCACCTAGATCTTGGCATCACACCAAAAATCTTCACCTTGGTCTCCCACCAAGGATTTCTACCTCCTGCCATCTCGCCAATGGTCACTACTCTTGGCATCTCACCAAGAGTCACTCTCTTGGCATCTCACCAAGAGTCTTCCCCTCTTGGTATCTCACCAAGAGTACCAGGATAGCGGCATCTCACCAAGTAGCTTCCACCTAAAGTGGATCCAAAACCTAATATGCCCGTCTCTATAGCCAAGTGAGGCTCAAGCCTTCGTGGTGTCATGTTGCTCCTCCTCATCAATCTCTGATGCTCTGTAGTTGTAGCGCATGTTATCCCCCACTTTCAGGGATAACTAGGAGATCATGTCTCGAGGCCCACAGGTCCTAGACATGGATTACCGAGAGCAGGATTGACTTTAGCATGGCCTTGGAGGGCCCACCTTTTCTTTCTTCCAGCATCTTCATCTTGTCAACAGCAGCAGCATCCATCACCATCGGCTTGGTCCTGTGTCAGAGATGGTTCTTGCTCCATGAGGTAATTGGTCAAGGTATCATGGTATGTGTCACTTTGATCATCAAACCCTTTGAATATGTGCATTTGATTCCTTTTATTTCTAACAACTGCATGGATCTTACACTTGCCCAATTGACCATGTTTGGGGGGATTGGCAGGATGCCCTAGTAAGCCTGTGTCTGTAGGTTTTGGTTAGCCACTGGGGGAATCTCTGAAAAGCCATCATCTGCTCCCTTCATAGTACCACCTTTCCATCTTGTTTCCCGCTCACCTATCCCATTCCACTTGTTCAGACATTGGGTTGACCTATTTTCAGGATTGCACCTTATCTCGTGGGAAGAAGGGGCTAAAGGCCCAGAAAGTAAAAGCAAGCTGGTAAAAGATAAAAGCCTAAAAATAAAACCTCGAGATGCTTCACCCAGGGATCCCCGAGAAAGCAATAAAAAGATTCTCAGCAAGAAACAAGAGAGACCCGAAAAAATAATAAAACAAGGCCTAACCAAAGGATAGGGGGTCTCATCACGAGCCAGCCTATTAGGTCCATGGGTATCTAACAGTATGACATTGCCATTAGTTGGTCACCACGCCAAGGCAGTGACTCTTGGTTGCATGGCCAAGGGAAAGGGGGTCTCATCACGAGCCAGCCTTCTCATTTCTATGAAAATACTTGTGGGTAACGATGTCACCACTGGTCACCACGCCAGGGTAGTGTCCCATGATTAGCTCTTGAACAAAAAGCAATAAAAGATAAAAGAATAAAAGAATGAAGAATAAAAGGCAAGAATGGGTTTGGAAAAACTGCATCCATGACAGGTACAGCTCGCCTTCTACAAAGGCACCCACAGGTAACAGTTTTGCATCCTTGGCCCTCATTGTACCCACATGTTTGGACATCCCCTAACCACATCACCCACTTACATGGCTTGGATGATGTTTCTTTCGGGAACTTTCCTTCTTCTGTGGACACTAGCCTAATAGGACGCCTTGTCTTTTTCTCCAGACTTGTATCGTAGGCTTGTGTAACGTCTTTGAGCTGTTGACTGATGTATTAGGGATTTTATGCATATGTTTAATAATATTGATGATGAAACGTGATTGACATTGCTATGATCCACGTGACTGATGAGCCCATGGAGGGCGTAGCTTTTGATGTGCAGGACCATGCCCGACGGACAGGTACTATTTGGACTGGTACACATGGGGAGATGATCAGTTCGAACTTCCATGGAGCTGAAGAGCCCACCAGGTGGATGTTGAGACCCCATTAGGGGAAGACAAGACATGGATGGATCAAGGGCTTTGCACCGGAGAAGAAGAGGACTTTCCACCAGAGGCACCCCGGCGCACCTTGACTTAGGGGGGTTGAGCCCTTTTCAGTGAAGCGTTGGCCTTGGAAGGCCTGGGACGTCACCCTTGATGACAATGACATCATCCAGCCTATTGGACGTCTTGGGAGGCAGACTGGGCAGCAGTGGCACATGTGGCAGGTTGGAGAAGCACAAGGAGGGCTAACATTTTGCTCCAGGATGCTTCATTTGCCCTAGAAGGGGCTAACGTCCCCCTTAGAGGGGCTTTTATTCTCTTTTCAGCTTTATTAGGGTTTAGATTTGACAATTTAATGTAAAAACAATATGATTTGGTATTTTGGCCTTGTCGGCCTTTTACATGACCTAAAATGTAAAATTAGGTCATGATACTGTAGAAATGAAGGATTTTTACCTTCATTTTTTCATGACAACTCACTCACTCCATAAGGAGGTCTGAAATTTGCGCCCTATCTTGGGTTATTGGTTGATTTAGTGATGAGCACTTGTTGGAGGAGGACTATTTTGGCATGTTTTGGCATTTCTCTTGAAGGAAGGTGTTACAACTAGGGTTTGCATTGATATTTCTTGGTGATATGTAAGTAATTTTCTACAAAACTTCTTGAATGAATGGTTGTAGTTTCATTTTCTTGCATATGTTTATAAATTTTGTTGAATAAAACCCTAGGTGACAAGCACACAAGTAGGTCCTTGTCTCATGTCCCCTTTAAGAGAAATTTCCATCCATTGAAGAAGGAGAGAGCCTAGTCGTTGCTACACTCCCTTCCTTTCTTCATTTATTGCTAGTTGTACTATCAAGAGGCCAAGAAGAGAGAGACGTCTTAAGCCTAGGTCTACTAGGCTTAGGGTCGTTTTTTCTCTAGGGTTTGCTGAAAAGGCCTTGTTGTAGCAACACCTTGCTTCATCAAACACTCTAGTTTTGGTTTTATGATTCATCTTTCAGCTAGCCATTCTTGCCATTGAGTCAAGGAAGGAGGAGAGAGCATCGAGGCCTAGTTTACCTACACCAAGGTAAGCCTCTCTCCCCTAGGGTTTTGACTTTGGGGCCTTGCTCTAGCAACACTCCAAAGCCTCTCCCTCTAGTCCTTGACCTACTTACCTTGCCTCCTTCAGCTCTTGCATCTTCCCACTATTTGACTCCATTAACCCTAAGGTATTGATCTAAAGATACCTCGTACGCTGAAGTGACCTTTATCACAAACAACTCTCAACACATTGATTGAAACCCTAACTACACTAACCCTAGCTTATAAACTAACCCTACTAACCAAGTGTTGTCGTCATCTCTTGCTATTAATACCCTTGTGCAGCAAACGTTTTGTTTTATGAGCAATTGAATGGTGATTTAAGGCATTTATTGAATGAAGTGTTGATTGGTTACATTGAATGCCATATTGTTCCAATATTTATTGGTGAAGTAATATAATTTTCATTGCTATTGATAAACATTGACTTCGTCAACATTTATTGTCAAATTGCTTTTATTTTCATCAGATAGTCATCTATTTATATGAAGTACTAACCCATTGAACTAGCTTGCATATATCATTTGTTGTTGCTCTGTCTCAGTCAGTATATCTTTGGGGGGTTTACTTTATTATTGGTTGTTTAGCCAGGACTATCTGCTTGGTGGTGACTTGTGAGGGGAAAATTTATCTTTGCCTTTTAATCCTCTTGCCTCCTCAAAACCCCAGGTCACCGGGGACGTCTCCCCTGGGCCTCACCTCCCTAAAGAGAAAGAACCATCCCATTGTGGTGACATTGGGTGGGATTGGTTCCTGTTACGCCAGTTTGACTTTCAAACCTCAAGCTTTAATCCTTGCTACAAACTATGTGATAACAGCGCAAACTCTCTGTCTGCTCGGAAACTCTAAAACTGAAGCTATCCATGGGTGGACCAGTCACCCCCTCTAAAGATGGTGTCCAAGGAAACTGAGTCTGATCTCCCTCTGAGTCACTGCTATGAGTCAGTCGGTCCTCCTTAACTCTATCTCCCCATCTAATGTTGGATGGTGTAACAGCAGACAAAGTAGTCATGAATGCACACTCTCTTGCAAACTGTTTATTGAACTCTATCTCCTTTGTTGTCGCTACTGACACATCCTGCTACTTCTTCTTCTTCTTGTGACATTGTCCTGCATAGTGACCCATCTCTCCACCAGCAAAGCATCTCATTGTTCTCATGTCTCTCTTCGTCCCACTGTTTCTCTCTCCTCCCTGTGGTGGGGCCCCAAACTTGGGACCCTACCGACCTCCCCAGTCGGTCTTCTTCTTGCCCTTTGTCCAAAGAGAAAGATCCTCATCACCCTGACCTAACTATTGTTGTTGATGTCCATAGGCCTCTGCTATAAGTCTAGTCTCCTCCTGAACGAAGTCATCCCACATCCTCTCCCATGTAGGCATAACCGCCCTGGCAACAATGCCGCGAACAAATGGACCCCAAGATTTGGTAAAGTTGTTCAAAGTTGTCCTCACCATAGAGTTGGGGTTCACAACCTCTCCGACAGCTCCAAGCTCGTCTCTGATCTGGGTGTATCTACCAAGGAAAGAAGTAACTGACTCATCCTTAAGCATGTGAATGCCCCTCAGTCGATCATGAAGAACCAACTTTCGATTCTCATTAGAGCTCCCATACAACTTGCATAGAGATGCCCACATATCATACGCATAATCTTTCCCAGTCGAGTGGGGAACGATATGATCCCGCACTGCATCACAAATGGTCCTCTTTGCCTTGTTGTTCCTCTTCCTGAACTCTACCACCAAGACGGGGGCAGTAACAGGAATAGCAAGAGCAAGCACCTTAATTATATCCCATAGTTTGAGGTCCTCTAAGACAAGGACTATCCTCGCCTTCCAAGGCAACCAATTACTAGCCCCAGCTAGCCTATCCTCCACACGCATCTAAGATGCTGACATGTCTGTCAAACTGCAATGCAACTGATGTTCCAACTGCAAAGGAACGTTACCTCACTCCTGTCAACACAAGTGTAAAAAGAGGCAAGCGAACTCCGACCTCACTCCTAGCAATATAGGTGTGAAAAGAGGTCGTGAAACACAGCCTCACTCTTGTCCCCGCAGGTGTGAAAAGAATATGTCCAAATTGTGCACAAACTACTCTACAATCTTCTACAAAATTCTTCCCACAAGAAGCCACTAAACACTGTCAATGGTTGTCCACAAAATCTGCCAAGAAGATGTCTATAACAGCCCACTCATATGTTGTCCAAACTACTCAAAAATCAGCCACCTCAACTTTGATACCATGAAGATTTTCCAGGTCCTATCAAGCTGCCAACTAGGTTTGTCTTTGACCTCAAGTTGGCTCTAAGTTTCAACTATCAATGAAGGTTTTGTTGTTGTTTTAGGACAGCCAACAGTTCAGGAACTTCTTGTTGATTTGTTACGATTACATTCGTAATTTAAAGTGCTCTAGCATGTAGTTTTAGTCACCAAGGGTTAGCACATGCATACTAAAATAAATGTAACACACCTAGAGATCTTTACAGCTGAAAATACAGTATTTCTACACTCTAACACACATGAAATTGAACACAGGTATTTTTGGTCAACGTGACCTTGGATAAAACCCCCCCGGGGACAACCAGTTTGGAATATATGTCTATATATGAGGACAATAGATGGTGGAATACAATAAGTACAAAATATAGATGAACCTGATATAATAGCAGCTTGATCCAAGTTGAAACACAAGTCCAAAAGAAGGAAGAGCGCCCTAGAATGGTGTGCCCCTCAGAAATGTTGCCAAGACCACTAAGATGAAGCCAAATGCCCACTAGAAGCTCTGAGCTAGAAACCCCTCCACTATACTCTAATACTGATGAGTAGCCTCCCTCTGAAACAAACCTCATTGCAATCTGACAACTCTAAGACCTCCTCGTTGTTGATGCGCCCTACTCCTCAAGTGTGCCCTCCTTAGATGTAGAAGCTCCTCAATAAATAAATAGGGAACTAAGCCTCCATGAGCCCTCCATGCAAGTAGGCGCCCAAGCTTTCCTCTCCCTCTGCCTGAAACCTCATCCTCTTGCTCTCTCTCAAACTCTTGGAGCGAACAAATGAGTGAAAGACCTCTCCTTTGCCCCTTGCACCCTCCTTTAGGATGCATAAGGAAACCTAAAAGTTGGGTGGATGAGATCATCTCATCTCATCCCTAATCAATGGTTGAGATCAACTCATCTAAATCTCAACTCAAAAGCCACTTTACTTAAGTTTCCATAGTTTCACTTTATGTCTATACTTTGTGAATTAATTGTCACTCTAGGTTAAAATGACCAAATTTCACTTTTGTCTTAAATCTCCTAAAGTCAAAGTGAAATTAGACACAAAGTACATAGTACAAGGTACAAAGTACTTCCCTCATGTGTTTAGAAGCTCACAAACACAAGGGGACCACTTTCCAAGGTACCCAAATCTCAACAAAATCTTACAGGTACCTCCCGGAATGAACTCCATTAGGTGGATCACTTCCTTCTTTCCTTATATTTTTTCCATTGGTCATAGCAAGTGGTAGGAAAAGACCAAGGACATTTATGATACTAGATCAACGAGACCACGAACCTCCTCTCTATCTTTTTCTGGTAGATCCACTCCCATGATGCCTTTGAAGAGTTCTCAATCCCACTCAAAATAGTTCAATTACTTGGGGCCCCCATTTGAGAAACTACTATTTCATCACCAGGTTCCTCCCAATAGGGTACAACATGGACATCTTCATCTTCCTCCACTTCCATTTCTACTTCCGATGTGATTGTTGGGACTTCCTCTTCCACCTCTCAATACATACCTACTTATGATGATATGTAGCCCTTTTGTATCTAGGTTTATGCTTCTAGTTACTTTTCTCTCAGTGATTTAGTTTATTTTATTATATACTTTCATCTTTTAGCTTCTAGGAGTTGCTTTGGCACTCTCACAGTTTGTCACTACTAGATGGACTTTTGAGTCCCACTGACCTACTTTTTCAGTCATTCGTGAGCATTATTAAAATTATATTTTCCGCAATGCACCAAATGTCACCATCTTGGCTTCAGGTCAAAACTGCTGGATGACGTAGTGTAACTACTTAAATTCTATCCCTATAACCTAATCTGTTAAAGGCTAAAAATCTTCCACAAATAACAGCATTAGTGGTTCATTTTACTGAGTGAGTATCTGGGCAAGTTCTGCTTTTCCTGAGATTTTCATTATCTTGATGACGAGAGTTTTGGCCAAATGTGTCTTGTAGCTTTAAAAAAAAATCCAGCTAGAGCAAAACATCCATTATATCAATATATAACATGTCCATCTATTTTCTGGGACTAATGTCTGCCAGGCTAGTTAACCAAACTTACTTAAGCTCCTATCTGGTGAGTAATCCTCTTTAAATCAATCCCATTCAACTATTTAACATTTCTTTTTCTCATTTTTGTAAAACCATTCTACTCTAAACAGAGCTGCTGACCTAAATCTACTAGACTTTGCTTATATGTTAGCAGAGCCTCATTCTGGTTCTCCTCCCTTTTTCATGCCTACAGTGACCTATTTCGGAGGAGTTGGAGAACAGTCTATTCCCAGGTGGTTTACAGATTTATTGTCCAACATTAGAAACAACTGCTTTTTTCATTGTGCTTCCATTGGGCAGTCCATTGACAGACGTTTCTGCAGTAGTATTCTGTATTTTTTCCCTTTGATTTGTCTTGATAAGAAATCTGAAATTTTAAGTAGAGAGTATTTTAAGACAGGTTGAACCTAACCCTCTGTCATCATAACTGAAATATGTGGTTGATATGAATTGGATAGTGTAGCCACTGTTTCTATATTGCATTGTGCTTCCCAACAGTAGCTCTCAAGGTTCTCTTCATGTCTCTATCAGTAACAACTAACCCACCATTTAATACGCATTGCATGAAATGATAACTCTTCTTTGTAGACAGAATAGCATTAACAAATTATTCATATTCCTAATCAGCAATAATCATTTAACATAAATTATCCTTGCCAACTATACTCTTGTTAATTAACTTGCTTAAATTTTGCCTATTATGAAATATCTTCACATATCAAAAAGTGCAGCGTGTAGACAGCTCAAGTTCATTAATCTGGTTCATGATTGAAATGAAAAAAACTGAATATTCTGATTAAAAAACATGTTGAATTACATTGTTTAGTTAATCTTTCCAAAGTTGGAAATGATTTGACAATGATTTCTTAGACCCAGTGATTTCTTAGACCTGATACCTTTAAGGGAGTCTGTAGTGAAACACCTTACATTCAAACTGACTAGATGTTCAAACTACATGAAAGGATATCATCGGGAGGTTTTTAATAATACAATTGGGCACAGTTAACAAAGAAAGTCAACAATACAGAAAAGGTATTGCTCGTAAAGAACTGGCATACACAAAAAATAAACGTAGTTCCAGAATTACTAAAAAACTAAAATTGTGCTCAAAATAGGGAACTAAGGCAAGTCAATAGTCATCAGGAACTGCAAGGTCCCGATAAAAAACTAAAACAGAGAAACAATGTACCTAACTAAGATGGGGAAACAAGCAATCCCAAAGGAGAAAAGGGCATGCCAACCATGCATACAGACCTACTATATGACAAAAAGCATTTCCTACTTGATTGTGCAGCTGACACGAAGACTTAACATCAATTTTCAGGCATTTACTTTCATGAAAAAAATAACACAATTTATTAAATACAGCAGCGAACAGCTATGTAGCCTCCTGACATAAATTGTAGGGTGCAAAAAGCATTGCCGATCTGATGAAATTTGTAAACACCAAACAGAAAAGTTTGTTCTTACATTATATCAAGTTATTAAATCAGTTAGCTTTTACCATTCTTGTGCCATATTAAGCTTTATCGGATATCCTATTAAATGATGCATCCTTTCTATGTACAGCTACCTTCGTCGTTGAGCTCATCCCTAATTACGAAATTGCTAACAATGATGGTTTTCTGCACTATTTATCGTTACACCAGAAACATGTGCACTGAAATCTCTCCTGTGACTGCCTGGAAGGGAATAGGGTCCCATATTTACAGTAGCACTATGCATTATAGCCATTCTCATTGGTTTTATCTTACAAAACTGCAAAATGATGACTCTCTAGAATGCTCTTATAACACCCCTAAAAATTGGTGCTGTTCAATTATTCTGACTATTTCTATAGCTTCCTTGGTTGATTAGATTGGCAAAATATAGATACAGAGCCATGGAACTTGAACAATTTATTATGCAAACAATTTATCTTGCAAAACTGCAAAATGATGACTCTCTAGAATGTTCTTATAACACCCCTAAAAATGGTGTTGTTCAATTATTCTGACTATTTGTATAGCTTCCTTGGTTGATTAGATTGACAAAATATAGATACAGAGCCATGGAACTTAAACAATTTATTATGCAAACTTTCTGTTGGAAAATTCATAAAGGACTTTAATAAACTTGATATAGAATTTGCACGAGATTCATGACAAAGACAATGTTTAGAGAAACTATTAGAAATGTGCTCTTAACTGATAGGAAAAATAACAGTCAAAATGGCTTTGTTATAGTACAAGTTGTAGGTTGGGCAAAGCCCGACCCAACCACAAAGCAAGTGCGACAACTTTGGAATCCTACACCCAATGTCACCTCGATGTAGGTCCTGCACTTCAAGGGTGACTAGGTCACTCTAGGGAGGCGATCCCGGTGACCCTAGGGGGATTAAAATGGAGATAGAGCCTAGTAGAAGAAATTGCCGTTTAATCGGCAAAACACGAAAAAATCGCGCTTTTTTAAGCCTGCCGATTTTTTCAAAAGAAAAAATCGCGATTTTTTGCACAGAGAAAAAAGCGCAATTTTTTCAAAAAATCGGGTAAAAATCGGCAAAAATCGGTAGGGTTGCCCAGGCCGCGGGATAAAGACCCGATTTCGATTTTTTTTTGGTCATTCTGTTTTTTTTGTGTGTGGAGCAACAAAGGAAGAAGTTTGTGGAGGCCATCAAGCATTTTTGAGGTGTGCAAAGGCAAGGTAGTGGATTCATCCGCAAACTTTGAAGATTTTTGTGGTGGAGCAAGGTTCAAACTTCAACGGGTTGGATCTTTGAAATTTTCATCCACAACCTCCAAGCGCAGGTATGTATGCCCTTCCCAATTTGTATGCTAATTGTTTCCATACACTTGCATGTTTTCTTGCTTCTTTGTTTGCTTAGATTTTTTTTTTTTTTTTTATCATCTTGCCAATAATTTATAGAACAAACAAAATGTAAGGGGTTTTTGGGAAAATTTCATTGGGGCATTTAGCTTGTTTTTTTAGTCTTTTAGCCACCTTGTTGATGCCATTTTTCATGGCTAACATTCTTCTTTGGATGGCTGATTTTTTAAATTAATATGCTGCAATTTCATTTTCAAGTGGGGTTTAATGTATTTTTTTGTGTTTTTTTGCCCTAGGTCCATTCGCATAGCACTCAACAAACATGCCTAGAGCCTTGGATCCAATGTGGGAGTATGGTGAGCCTGAAGAAGGAACAAACCGACAATCTTTATTATGCAAATTATGTAGGACACGTATTAAAGGAGGAGTATACAAGTTGAAATACCATTTGGCCAAAATTCTGGGGTTTGATGTTGGACCTTGTAGCAATGTGACCCCAGAGATTATGAGAGTTGCCCATGATGCAATTAATGCAAAGGACAAAAAGAAGGAAGAGTCAGCTAAAAAAAAAGCTAAACTTGCAGCTTATAAGATGTATCAAAGTTCACCAGGGATATCTTCCCATGCCACTGAGGGTAGTGGGAGGGGCTCCACAACCGCAGATTCCCCTGTTGGGAAGATCCCATCTTACTTTGTTCCAAGAACTAGAACAAAGTAAGAACCATCAATTAAATCAGTGGTTAAAAAAAGGGAGCAGCAAGAAGCAAGCAGGTTAATGGGAAGGTGTCTTTTCTGGAGTGACTTACCTCTCACCATCACCAGAAACAACCCATTTTGGTAATCGATGTGTGATGCCATTGCAGTTGTTGGCCCGGGGTTTAAAGCCCCTTCATATGAGGAGTTGCGGAGGCCTATTCTTCAAGCAGAGAAGAAGGACATCAATGCCAGGTTCGGGGAGTTACAGGAATCATGGGAAAGCTCCAGGTGCACAGTGATGTCTGATGGATGGACAGATGGAAAGGGTAGGACCCTTCACAATTTCTTGGTACATTGTCCTAAAGGTTCCATGTTCATAAAATCAGTTGATGCATCTGCACATGTGAAAGATGCAGCATTATTATGTGAGTTGTTGCATGGGTTCATCGAGGAGATTGGTGCACGCCATGTGGTGCACATCGTGACAGATAATGCAGCTAATTATGTGGTTGCTGGTAGGATGCTTATGGAGAGGCATGGCACAATGTTTTGGACTCCACGTGCTGCACACTGCATTCATTTGACGCTTGAGGATGTCAGGAAAATTCCCTTCGTCAAGGAGGTGATTGATCAGGCGAAGAGCATCCCTAAGTACATATATAACCATGCTTTTGTTCTCAACCTCATGAGGACATACACCAATGATAGGGAGCTGCGACGTCTGGCAGTCACACGTTTTGCGACACACTTCCTCACCCTCCAGTCTTTACTTCAATGTCAGTATGAGTTGAAGCAAATGTTTGTTTCTGGTGAGTGGCGTGATTGCCGATATAGCAGGCAAGAGGATGGTAGAGCCATTGCTAGATTGGTGTACAGTGACTCCTTTTGGGAAGGAGTAGAAGAAGTTTGCTCCGTTGTTGAACCTTTGGTAAAGGTTCTGAGATTGGTTGATGGCGATAAGCCGTAATGGGCTATTTGTATGAGGCCATGGATAAGGCCAAAGAATCTATCCGAGCTTATTATGAGGGAAAGGGTACCCCTGGGTTCAACAGACAGATGATGATATGGGATTTGATTGACAGTCGGTGGACCGGAATGCTCCATCGACCCATTCATGCAGTAGTGTTTTTCCTCAACCCTGCATTTTCCTACAAATGCAACTTTGACTTTGATGACGAGGTGATGGATGGCCTCTTTACTTGTCTTTGGAGGATGGTACCTGATGCTAACATTCGCGATAAAATAAATCACGAGATAGAGATGTATAGAGAATGTGCTGGATTATTTGGATTTGAAGATGCAGTCAGGCTAAGGACCCATTTGATGCCACGTAAGTCATTAGATTTATAAAATTCAATTATGTATTTTAAATTTCAAAATTTAAATGTTTATTTGAAAGTTGATTATGTTCATTGTTTAAAACTTTAATGTGTTCTTTCTTTCTTATCTATTGCAGATGTTTGGTGGAGGAACTATGGCACAAAAGCACCAAATTTACGAAAATTTTCCATTAGAATACTCAGTCAAACCTGTAGCTCTTCGGGTTGTGAGCGCAATTGGAGTATTTTTGACAAAATACATTCCAAAAGACGCAATAGGTTAGAAGTTAGAACTTAGAACTTTAACAAAGCAATTAGTCAATTACATTTATTGTAATTTAAATTTATAACCCTCAACACTCATCAAGTCTTTTATGACCCTCTTACAGGTTGGCATTCCCACGTCTTAATGACTTGGTGTACGTCCACTACAATCTCCGACTTTGGATGAGGCAGATAGAGAAAGAGCCAGAAGTGGATGCCATTTCTTTGGACAATATTGATATATTGTCTAAGTGGAGGGTGGAGATTGAGGTGCCTCTCTTGGATGAGGCACCTGCATGGTTAAAGGAAGGGGACCAGGAGCAACAGCACCAGCACCAGCAAGAGGAGGAGGAGGAGATTCATCCATACACCATGGAGGATGATGAGCTAGTTGAAAGTGGAACACCACTTTCTACACATATTGGAGTTGCTAGTCCTCCATCCAACATTGTTGTCCGACCAGGACCTTCTGCCTCTAGTTCAAGGCCTGGCAAACAACCCCTTATTTTATCCCGTAAAAGGGGGAGAGGGCATTGATAATTTGATACCATATAGCTAGTTGCTAGCTTTGGGACATATACATTTATATATGTGATCATTAATGTCATTTTGTATTGATTTCAGACTTTCAGTAATGACTTTGATGTATCGGTTTTTGTTTGGCATCCACTATATAATATATATCGCTTCTTTCTCTGTATTTATGTGCCTATCTGTTTATATGATTTTGTTTTTGCTTTATATATTGAAAAATGTTTAAAATCTTGAAAAAAAATGAATAAATTATGTATTTTTTAATGTTTCCCGAGTTTTTCCGATTTTTTCGCCGATTTTTTCCGAGTCGATGTTTTCAGGACCCTTGCCGAGTTTTTGCCGTTGCCGAGTTTTTCCACTAGGAGATAGAGGGAAATGGAAGTGAAGCCCCTAGAGGTCAAGTCTAAGTGGAGTGAAAAGTGTGGAATGAAGTCTTGGGAAGGTCCAAGAGTTGCCAAGTGTGTTGAGTAACCTACAAATGGTGAAATACCTGCCCGAGACACAAGAAAATACACTTTGCAATAATGTATGTTAGTTGGATCAGCAAGTTAAGCTTGTTGTCCCTAATTTGCAGCAATAGATAACAGTATATATCAACAATAATATGGTACTATAAGATACTCAATAAATGCTAGAGATCAAGTAGAAAATGCAAGAGAAAGACTAGCAAATGACTAGCTAAACTCAAGATGAAAAACCAATATTCTAGCACAAAAAGATAAGGTTTTTGTAGACACTTTTCTGCAGCAAATTATATCAGCCTTACGGTTGTAACATTCAATGTATTACAACAAGAAAATCAACCACTGAAATCCCCTCAAACTTTGCCAAAATGTGCATTGGACCAAGAAGAATAAATGTGTAAACTTTGAACAAAATCCAATGGTTGATAAGAGAGTTATTCAAGCAAATGAGTTAGGGTTTCTGCAGCCCTAATGGTTGAAGATGTAATTCTAGAACAGCAGCAAGTAGTGAGAGAGAGGGGACACCCTAGTAGGGGAAGACTCCTCTCAATGAGGTAAACCAACTTCAAGAAAGAAACCTCTCAAAAGACCAAAATTTGTGTTTCCCAAGGCAATGATTTTATATCTCCAATGCAAAAAATTATGACTAGTGCCTCTACTATTGGGTTAATGGAATCAAATAAATAAAGAGCTAGAGAAACTACCTCCTTGGGGGTGTAAGCCCTTTTACTTCCCAAGGTAAGTCTCTCTAGCTAGGGTTTAAGCTAAGAGGGTGTATGCCCTTATACTTCTCTTAGCAAACCCTTGTATAATCAATGAGATGAAGCATAAAATGATGAAAACTATGGTGGGGGTGTAAACCCTTATACTTACCACCTAGATCCTAGCACAACAATCCTTGACTTGAAAAAATGAAAGCATAATAGTAAAAGACCATACCAAGATCAAGCGAAATGCCAAGATAATCCACCATAAGGTCTAGAAAACATCATCCAAGGCTAGCACCTCACTCCTCCATCAACCATTCATCAATATAGCCATAAACAAGTGCACAAGAGATAAAAAGAGCCAAGTGTAGCGAAAATTTCAGACCAATACTTCTCACAATGAGGGAGAGTTATGTTAAAATGAGATCTTATGATCTCTTATTTATACAAATGTCACCAAGGTGACTTGTCCACAAATTAAGGGGTAAAACACAAGATTAGGGGTCAACAACCTTAATCTTGCACCCTTAACAAAGTAATATTAAACAATTCATTTAAAATTTCACTTTTTGCACAAATAAAACCCTAATTTACAAGGACATCACCCCTTTAGGGGACGTTTTGGCAATAGGAGAAGGTCATTGGTGATGTAGGAGGGTAGTACGGCTTCCCAAAGCCACGTGTCAAGCATCCAAATGTCTTCCTTCAAGGTAAAGACCTCAAACCCCTCAAAACGTCCAAATGACAAAGCATATCATCTCACCACCATGCCTAGCCCCCAAAACATGACATCAAGCTCAAAAAGAGGACGTTTTGCCCCTCTTGGGAAAATCGTTTGGAAAACGAGGGTTGGGCTATGTTGTCCAAGTCATCATCAAGGCCTTCCAAGTCTGATCTTTCTCATTCAACATGCGGGTCTTTGGCATCCAACCTGTGGGCTTGTAGCTCCATGGAAGCCCAAGCTAGGCTTGTTCTCCCAAAACTGTCCACCAACTAGGTCCTGCAAAGACAAATGAGCACACCCTCCAAGGATCTCAAGTCATAACATCATGATAAGTGAATCCAATCAATAAATAAGCCACCTAAGCATGTGCATCAAAGATCACTATATCAAACAATTAATTGCTCAAAGAGACTATGCGACTTGTCAAGCTTGAATATGGGAGGGTTGACGAGGTGTCCAATTGGGTAGATCTCGCCCTAGGTCAAGGAGAGTTTCCAAGAGATCCCTCTCTAAGCCATGTAAAGTGGATGAAGTGGTTGGGGTCAAGATGCAATGGGAATAGGGCTCATGACATACAAGGGTTCATAGTGTCTCATTCATGGGTGCCTTTGTAGAGGGTGTGTGGTACCTTCGTCTGCAATGCACTTTTCCAAGCCCATCAACTGCCTTTTATCTTTCTTTCTTTATTTTCTTTCAATATAGCATAAGGAGAGGTTGAAGGTCACTGCCTTGGCGTGGTGATCAGGTGATGGCAATGTCACCCACAAACACCTAATGGAAATGAGAAGGTTGGCTCGTGATGAGACCCCCTTTCTCTTAGCCATGCAACTGAGAGCCATTACCCCGGTTTGGTGACCAGATGATGGAAATGTCATACCACTAGATATTCATGGACGTGATAGGTCAGCTCGTGACGAGACCTCCTATCCTTCAACTAACCTTTTAAACATTCTTTATTATATTGTGGGTCCCCTTTACTCAAAGATAAGTGTTTCATTGCTTTCTTGGGAGATCCCTGGGCGAAGCATCTAGAAGGTTTATACAAGGCTTTTATCTTTTACCCAACATCAACCCCTCTTGGCCTTCAGCCCCTTCTTCCCATAGAATGAGGGACAACCCCTTCTTGGGTCAATACACCCTAAAATCCCAAGAGATAAGGAAATGGAGGGAAACAATGATGGAAAGTGGTAAGTATGGTCAGGAACGGTACGATGGCTCATTAAGGGAGTTCCCAGTAGCAAACCCATCCCCAAGGAAAACCACTTACTAGGGCACAATGTCAACCACCAAGGTGAAGCAGGGCAAAAGGCATAATGTCCAAGCATATATCATGAAATCTAGAGCAATCTAAGATACAACATAATCAAATGGCTTAAATATTGAAATAATGCTCACCATAATACTGACTTGTACCTCATGGAGCAAGGCCCATTACCTCCCGGAAGCCAACTGGTGTGGTGGATGCCATCTACAAAAGTGTGACCATCTGTCGTGGTGAGTGGGTTTTCCATCTGTGTAAAAGGTACTATTGGTCATGTAGTCTCTCGGCACTCCATATCTACAACTTAAGGGCCTCGAGACATAATCTCCTTAGTTATCCACAAAATGGGGATAACATCTGGCTCCTACTTGGGGACATGTACTCGTCGTAGAGTGCATGAGAGCCACAACATCTCCTGGTAGACCTGTGCATGCAAGGAAACATCAAACTGTCAAGTGCAGGATGGCCTACTCATCCTTGTTCTCATATGATCATAATCAAAACCAACTAAGCTAGAAAAAGAAAATTTTGACATTTTTTCAAAAAATTCTAAACTAAGCATGAAATCAATAGTGCAAGTAGAGCAAAATGAAAATGAAATGCTTCTAAACTAGTATGAGCAATCAAGATGCAAATGCAGGGAATCAAAATGACTTACCTACTTACTTGGGGCACGAGCCCTAAAGGAGTCATATGACCTGGATGCGAGGTTGGAGAAGAGACCCATCTACTGGTTGTGGCATCTTTCTCCGGTCTAATGTTGTCAGATAGTACCTTTCTTTGTCAGACTTCATCATGATGATGTAAGGGCCAAGCCAAGAATTGTTGTCTTCTTGGTCATATCTGGGCTTGCCCTTTCTTTTGTCCCACATGAGCACAAGACTTCCTTCATTGAAATTGATGCAAGGTGTATTCTTATCGCGTGGAGGCTTTGTGTGGACTGCATCTTTGACAATTTATTCATGTTTCTCATCTTCCTTCTGTATAATATGGATAGATCCCAGCTCCTTCCCATGGTACTTTGCAGTCTTCTTTTTATCTGTCCATGGGAGAAACATCTCTATTGAATCTTCCTGCATGAAAGGTAACTCAGATGGATCATACTCAAGAACTTGTGGAGGCATATCATGGTAGTGTTCACTGACATAGTTGGGGCCCCTCAAATCCATCACATGTGTATCTTTTTTTTCCCTGTTATGCAAGATCTCATACATGCCATCGCCCATGGGAATATATGCATATGTAAGGTTCATGCTAAGGAAACCTCCAAGGGCTAAGGACCAAGTCCTTGACAAGAGCATCCCCCAGGCATCAGGGACATCGATCACCAATATGTCCATGAGGAAGCTGATATGTGGAAAATCTATCAAAAATACCTCAACATTTTCACATACTCCCAAAACCTCAACTCTTCTTGAATCAATACCACAAACATTGCCATAAGGTTCAGGTTGTCTTCAAACCAAGTTGTTTCATTACCTTCAATGATATGACATTTGTTGAGGCCCCTGAATCACGCATGCAGTTGTTCAAGCGGAGGCCATTCATGCCTATTGAAAGATAGAAGGGAGGGTTCTTGTCTCTTGGCCGATTGAAATACATAGTATTCAAAATGATGGGAGGATCCTCCTTCTCAGCTGGCACCTGTAATATCCTCAAAATTTCCCTTTTTACAGAAGGGATATTACACATCTTTGTCACTAGGACCGTCATATTCAGTTTTCCAAACATGTTTGCAACATCTATATTCAATTGAATGCCATCTGTAGGAGTTGGCTTAGGAAGCAACTCACATACCATGGTGGAGGTGGTGGAGCCACCTTTTCTGTTGATGGAAGAGGAGTATTAGGTTGTGATGGAGGGGATGAAGAATTTTTTCTTCTATAGGTTAGGATTTCCCTCCTCAATTCTTTCTTCTGATCATCTGTCAATTTACTTAAGGCCCGAAGTCTCCCCTCTCTTTCTCCTATTCTCCTGACTTCATTGATTTGTTCTTGAGTAACCTGTTCATCGTTGAGATTGCAAATCCTGAAGTTCATATCATCAGGATAATCTTCGTCTTGTCAAGGGCACTCGTCTTCCCTGTGGGGTTCTTGGCATGGGAGACACCAAGCTTCTATATCAACTATCCCAACAGGTTTCAAAGTATCCAGGGCCTTTGCCTCTTGTTGAGGTCTTGGTTTCCAACCGGTGGAATTTCTCTGTTGTTTGGCAAACTAAGGTCTGGGAGCAGATTGATTTCTTTCCACTGTAGTCATACGGTTCATAATTTGATTCTGCACCTGAACAAACTGAGTATTCATTTGGTCTATCTTCTGAGTCAGGAGAGAAATCGGATCAGGAACACTATTGTTGGAAACCTTCGTCCTTGATTTTCTCTTGCTACGAGGGTACGGAAAAGGTTATATTTTTCAATTAAGGAGATTTTTTTCAATGTCGATACTGAACTCTTTAGCCTCTCCCAATGACATGGGCTTTTTATCTTTAAGAATGTATCAGAATTGTCCTTCAAAGGCATTCATGTAAAGGAGACGAACTGATGATGTTGTAGGAGGATAATCTGTTGGAATTTGATTGTACAACCTGTCAAATCTTGAAATAAATTCCTTTACTGTTTCATTCTCCTTTTTCTTTATTTGATTGAACCGAGTACCAAGTATCCCACCATCTTCTTTTCTCGACCATCTACTCTTGAATAAGGTGGAAAAAGCATCATAGGTCATGATATGATTATCAGGGAGTCCTTTGAACCAATCAAGGGCTTCTTCAGTCAATGATGAAGCAAATAGACTCATGGCCACATCTTCATGATCAATACCTACATTGTCCATATCCCGGCCCAGGACATAAATGTGGTCTTCGGCAGTTATCACATTATTTCCTAGGAACTTTGGCAACCACTTGTTGACTTATGTTGGCATTTTGTTAGGGTAACCTTGAATATTGGCCATGTTAAAGGGTTTGTAGAGGTCCCTTGCCCAAGGGCGAGCCATTGGAACAAGAGGAAGGGTATTATGGAAAAGGGTTTTGGCAACGGGAGACTTGAGAGGAGGCCTTCTTTGGTAAACCTTAGAAGGCTTAAACCTCCCAAAGGGAAAAGGTTTGGGGAAAGAAGGATTCTGGGAAGGTGGAGTCGCCAAATGAGTTTCAAAATGAACTCATCAAAAAAGGTGGAAAGGGAACGTCCCTCGGGTGGAGTCGTTAGGTAAGCTAAGGGAAAGGTTTTGGGATAGCTTAGCAAAGTATCGTTAGGGTATGAAGAAGAGTCAAAATCTTCCCCGACAACAGTGCCAAAATCTTATAGCGCAAGTTGTAGGTTGGGAAAAGCCCGACCCAACCACAAAGCAAGTGCTACAACTTTGGAATCCTACACCCAATGTCACCTCGAAGTAGGTCCCACACTTCAAGGGTGACTAGGTCACTTTAGGGAGGAGATCCCGGTGACCCTAGGGGGATTGAAATGGAGATGGAGGGAAATGGAAGTCAAGCCCCTAGAGGTCAAGTCTAAGTGGAGTGAAAAGTGTGGAATGAAGTCTTGAGAAGGTCCAAGGATTGCCAAGTGTGTTGAATAACCTACAAATGGTGAAATACTTGCCCGAGACACAAGAAAAGACACTTTGCAATAATGTATGTTAGTTGGATCAGCAAGTTAAGCTTGTTGTCCCTAATTTGAAGCAATAGATAACAGTATCTATCGGCAATAATATGGTACTATAAGTTGCTCAATAAATGCTAGAGATCAAGTAGAAAATGCAAGAGAAAGACTAGTAAATGACTAGCTAAACTAAAGATGAAAAACCAATATTCTAACACAAAAAGATAAGGCTGTTGTAGACACTTGTCTACAACAAATTATATCAGCCTTATGGCTGTAACATTCAATGTATTATAGAAAAAAAATCAGCCACTGAAATCCCCTCAAACTTTGTCAAAAAGTCCGTTGGACCAAGAAGAATAAATGTGCAAACTTTGAGCAAAATCCAATGGTTGATAAGAGAGTTATTCAAGCAAATGAGTTAGGGTTTCTGCAGCCCTAATGGCTGAAGACGTAATTCTATAACAACAGCAAGAAGTAGTGGGAGAAAGGGGATGCCCTAGTAGGCGAAGACTCCTCTCAATGAGGTAAACCAACTTCAAGCAAGAAACCTCTCAAAAAACCAAAATTTGTGTTTCCCAAGGCAATGATTTTATATCTCCATTGCAAAAAATTATGACTAGTGCCTTTACTATTGGGTTAATGGAGACAAATAAAGAAAGAGCTAGAGAAGCTAACTCCTTGGGGGTGTGTTATTGCACCAGTTGTAGCTAGGATAAAAGGCTATAAGGTAGAGGGCCAAACTGGCGTAAGAGGAACATATCCCACCCAATGTCACCACGATGGGAAGGTTCTTTCTCTTTAGGGAGGCTAGGCCCAGGGGAGATGTCCCTGGTGACCTGGGGTTTTGAAAGGGCAAAGGATAATAGGACAAGGGCAAGTTCCCCCTTTCACAAATCACCGCCGATCAGATAGTCCCAGCTAAACAGCCAATAACAAAGTATTACCAAAGAAAAGAAAAGCACCTGCTTGAGACAACACAACAAGGAAACTGATATGTGCAATCTTGGATTAGTACTTCATATATATTAAAAACTATCTAGTATTCAATATGAGCAGTTTAAAAGTAAATGTTTACGAAGTCAATGTTTACAAAATAGCAATAGCAATAATGTCACTTCACCAATAAATACTAGAATGATACAGCATTCAATACAACAAATCACTTCTTAACTCAATTAATGCCTTCAACAACCATTCAATTGCTCAGTAAGTAAAACATTGTTGCATTGAGATGAAATAACCAAGAGTGACGTCAGCAACTTAGGGTTAGTGCAGTTAGGGTTTTAAATTCAAGTTTTGAGAGTGTTTGGATCAAAGTCTTACTTCAACGTTGGAGGTCTTGGGATCAATGCCTTAGTGTAGAATGGAGTCAATAAGTGAAGGACGCACAGGTTGAAGGAGATGAGATTTCAAAGGACTAGAGGGAAAAGTTTCAAGGTGTTGCTAAAGCAGGGCCTCAAAGACAGAACCCTAGGGGAGAGAGGCTCACTCCGGTGTTGCAAAAGCAAGGTCTCGTGCTCTCTCCTCCTTCCCGACAAACGGCTAGCTCAGATGAAGCACAAAATCAAGACAAGAGGGCTTAATGAGGGAGAGTGTTGCTACAGCAAGGCTCTTTCATCAAACCCTAAAGAAAAAACGGCCCTAAGTGTAGGTAACCTAGGCCTGGGACGTCTTCCTCCTCTTGGATTTTAAAAGGTACGTCTAGCACAGGGGAAACAGAAACAAGGAGTGTAGCTACGGCTAGGCTCTCTTCCTCTCTTTCAATGGCTGAAGGTTTCTCTATCAAGGGACATGAGACAAGGACCTACTTGTGTGCTTGTCACCTAGGGTTTTGATTCAGCAAATTTAGAAGCAATATGCAAGGAATTTAAACTACAACCATTCAATAAGAAGTTTTGCAAAAGAAACACTTACAATTCATGAAGAAATAACCATGCAAACCCTAGTTGTAACACCTTCCTTCAAGAGAAACACCATAAATGCCCAAAAATCTCTTCCTTCAACAAGTGCGCATCACTTAGTTCAGCCAAAAACCCTAATAGGGCACTAAAAATCAGACCTCACTATGAGTGAATGAATTTGTGATGATAAAAATGAGAGTAAAAACCCTCAATATATAGTGTATCAATGACCTAATTTTACTTTTTGGGTCATAAAAAGGCCGACAAGGCCATAATGTCAAAATTACACTGTTTTTACATTAAATGCTAAGTAAAAGCCCTAATCAAGCAAAAGGTGAGACATCAAGCCCCTCTGAGGGAGACGTTAGCCCTTTTTAGGGCCAGTGTAGCATCCAGAAGCAAAACGTTAGCCCTCCTTGGGCTCTTCCAAACTGCCACACGTGCCAAACACCCTGTCCATCTGCCATATGCTCATGATGACGTCATAAGCCTCCTGGTGACGTCCTGGGTCATCTGGAGCCAACGTTCTACTGCAAGTGGGTCAATCCCTGTAGGTCCAGCTCAGCCAAAGTGCCCCAAATGGAATGTCCTCTTCTTCTGCGGTGCAAGGCCCTGATCCATCTCCATCCTGTCTCTGCCCCCCGATGGGGTCTCAGCATCCATCTGGTGGGCTCTTCAGCCCCATGGAGGTCCGAACTGGTCATCTCCCCATGTGTATCGGTCCAAATGGTACCTGTCCGTCGGGCATGGTCCTGCACATCAAAAGCTACACCCTCCATGGGCTCATCAGTCACAGGGATGATAGCAATGTCAATCACATCTCATCATCAATATTATTAAACATATGCATAAAACCCCTAATACATCAGTCAATAGCTCCAAGACATTACAAAAACCTGCAATACAAGATCGGAGAAAAAGACAAGACGTCCTATTGGGCTAGTGTCCACAAGAAAAGGAAAGTTTCCAAGAAGATCTCATCCAAGCCATGTAAGTGAGGTGATGTGGTTAGGGGATGTCCAAACATGTGGGTGCAGTGAGGGTCAGGGATGCATAAGTGTTACCTGTGCCTTTGTAGAAGGCGAGCTGTACCTGTCATGGATGCATTTTTTTCAAGCCCATTCTTGCCTTTATTCTTTTTATTCTTGTTTTATTGTTTTATTTTCTTTTTTGTTCAAGAACTAACCAGGGAACACTGCCTTGGCATGGTGACCAGAGCTGACAGCGTTACCCACAAGTACTTTCACAGAGATGAGAAGGTTGGCTCATGATGAGACCCCCTTTCCCTTGGCCATGCAACCAAAGGTCACTGCCCTGGCGTGGTAAACAGATGGTGGCAATGTCATACTGTTAGGTACCCATGGACCTAATAGGTTGGCTCGTGATGAGACCCCCTATCCTCTGACTAGGTCTTGTTTTGTTATTTTCCGGGTCCCTCTTGTTTCTTGCTAAGAGACTTTTTACTACCTTCTCGGGGATCTCTGGGCGAAGCATCTTGAGGTTTTATTTCTAGGCTTTTGTCTTTTACCAACGACTTTTACCTTCTGGGCCTTTAGCCCCTTCTTCCCACAAGATAAGGTGCAATCCTGCAAATAGGTCAACCCAATGCCCAGACAAAGGGAATGGGATAAATGGGCGGGAGACAAGATGAAACAGTGGTGCTATGATGGGAGAGAACGATGGTTTTTCAAAAATTCCCCCAGTGGCAAACCAAGACCTATGGGCACAGGCTTGCTAGGGCACCCTGTCAATTTCCTCAAGCATAGTCAAGTGGGCCAATGTAAAATCCAAGCAGTTGTTAGAGATAAAAGGAATCAGATGCATATATTTAAAGGTTTCAATGATAAAAAGTGACACATACCATGATACCTGGACCAATTACCTCATGGAGCAAGAACCTCTTCTCATACAGGATCAAGCCAATGGTGATGGATGCTTCTTCTGCTGACAAGACAAAGCTGATGGAAGAAGAAAAGGATGGGCCCTCCAGGGCCATGCTCAGGTCAATTCTGCTCTCGATACTCCATGTCTAGGACCTGTGGGCCTCGAGACATGATCTCCTAGTTATCCCTAAAAAGCGGCGATAACAGGGTGTAAGCCCTTTTACTTTCCAAGGCAAGTCTCTCTAGCTAGGGTTTAAGCTAAGAGGGTGTATGCCCTTATACTTCTCTTAGCAAACCCTTGTATAATCAATGAGATGAAGCATAAAATAATGAAGACTATGGTGGGGGTGTACGCCCTTATACTTCCCACCTAGCTCCTAGAACAACAATCCTTGACTTGAAAAAATGATAGCATAATAGTAAAAGACCATACCAAGATCAAGAGAAATGCCAAGATAATCCACCATAAGCGCTAGAAAACATCATCCAAGGCTAGCGCCTCACTCCTCCATCAACCATTCATCGATATAGCCATAAACAAGTGCACAAGAGATAAAAAGAGTCAAGTATAGCGAAAATTTCAGACCAATACTTCTCACAATGAGGGAGAGTTATGTTAAAATAAGATCTTATGATCTTTTATTTATACAAATGTCACCAAGGTAACTTGTCAACAAATTCAGAGGTAAAACACAAGATTAGGGATCAGCATCCCTAATCTTGCTCCCTTAACAAAGTAATACTAAACAATTCATTTAAAATTTTACTTTTTGCACAAATAAAACCCTAATTTACAAGGACGTCACCCCTCTAGGGGACGTTTTAGCACTAGGAAAAGGTCGTTGGTGATGTAGGAGGGTAGTAAGGCTTCCCAAAGCCACGTGTCAAGCATCCAAATGTCTTCCTTCAAGGTCAAGACCTCAAACCCCTCAAAACGTCCAAGTGCCAAAGCATATCATCTCACCACCATGCCCTAGCCCCCCAAACATGACATCAAGCTCAAAAAGAGGACGTTTTTCCCCTCCTAGGCAAATCGTTTGGCAAACGAGGGTTGGGCTATGTCCTCCAAGTCATCATCAAGGCCTTCCAAGTCTGATCTTTCTCATCCGGCATGCGGGCCCTTGGCATCCAACCTATGGGCTTGTATCCCCATGGAAGACCAAACTAGGCTTGTTCTCCCAAAATTATCCACCAACTAGGTCCTACAAAGACAAATGAGTACGCCCTCCAAGGATCTCAAATCATAACATCATGATAAGTGAATCCAATTAATAAATAATCCACCTAAGCATGTGCATCAAAGATCACTATATCAAACAATTAATTGCTCAAAGACACTATGCGACTTGTCAAGCTTGAATATGGGAGGGTTGACGAGGTGTCCTATTGGGTAGATCTTGCCCTAGGTCAAGGAGAGTTTCCAAGAGATCCCTCTCTAAGCCATGTAAATGGATGAAGTGGTTGGGGTCAAGACTCAATGGGCATAGGGCTCATGACATACAAGGGGTCGTAGTGTCTCATTTATGGGTGCCTTTGTAGAGGGTGTGTGGTACCTTCGTCCACAATGCACTTTTCCAAGCCCATCAATTGTCTTTTGTCTTTCTTTCTTTATTTTCTTTTAATATAGCATAAGGAGAGATTGAAGGTCACTGCCCTAGCATGGTGACTAGGTGATGGCAATGTCACCCACAAACACCTAATGGAAATGAGAAGGTTGGCTCGTGATGAGACCCCCTTTCTCTCAGCCATGCAACTGAGAGCCATTACCCTGGTTTGGTGACCAGATGATGGCAATGTCATATCACTAGATATTCATGGACATGATAGGTCGACTCGTGATGAGACCTCTTATCCTTCAACTAACCTTTTAAGCATTCTTTATTATATTGTGGGTCCCCTTTACTCAAAGATAAATGTTTCATTGCTTTCTTCGGTGATCCTTGGGTGAAGCATCTAGAAGGTTTATTTAAGGCTTTTACCTTTCACCCAACATCACCCCCTCTGGGCCTTCAGCCCCTTCTTCCCATAGAATGAGGGACAACCCCTTCTTGGGTCAATACACCCTAAAATCCCAAGAGATAAGGAAATGGAGGGGGACAATGATGGAAAGTGGTAAGTATGGTCGGGAACGTTACGATGGCTCATTAAGGGAGTTCCCAATAGCAAACCCATCCCAAAGGAAAACCACTTACTAGGGCACAATGTCAACCACCAAGGTGAAGCAGAGCAAAAGGCATAATGTCCAAGCATATATCATGAAATCTAGAGCAATCTAAGATACAACATAATCAAATGGCTTAAATATTGAAATGATGCTCACCATAATACTAACTTGTGCCTCATGGAGCAAGGCGCACTACCCTCCGGAAGCCAGCTAGTGTGGTGGATGCCTTCTGCAAAACTGTGGCCATCTGTGGTGGTTAGTGGGTTTTCCATCTGTGCAAAGGGTATTGTTGGTCATGTAATCTCTCAACACTCCATATCTGCAACCTGAGGGCCTCTAGACATTATCTCCTTGGTTATCCACAAAATGGGGATAAAAGGCTCTAAGTACATTTTCGTATGCAGAAACAATCCTAACATCAGTGAATAAAAAATTTCCACTGGATATGTGCTTTGACATCGCTTGAACTACTGACATCCTTGTGAAATATCTAATACAATTGTAAGAAAGAAGAAACAACATTCCATAGACAAAACTATGCCCAATTAAAAATATCATCAATAATGTAATAAAGGAAAAGCCCTAATGAGATCTCTCCCCCAAAGTTGGGGAGACCATGGGTTCGACTCTCTTGATACCCTCAGGGTTAGGCTGTGTTATCGCACAATTTGTAGGTTGGGCAAAGCCCAACCCAAACCACAAAAGTGTGACAACTATGGGAGTATCTACCCGCAGTCACCTTAGATAGACACTCCCCTCGCTTTACTGATGATAACTTACCACAAGGGGGGAATCCTGGTGACCTTAGGGGGATTGAGATGAAAAGTGAGAAGATGATGGTGAAAACCCCTATAGATAAGATTTGGAGAAGGATAAAGGCTTGGACATGAATTCTTGTTGGTGAAGAATGGTTGCCAAGAGTTGAGTACCTACACCACGGTGTTAGCCCTGCCCGGAACAAGACACAACATAGATATACAAGCCTTGAATCAAAGGGGAACAAGCAAGAAACCTTGCTATCCCAAAATTGCAGCAGAACATAGATATATATCAGCAATACAAGATGTCAATAGCTGCAATAGGGTACTGTTGGTCATGCAGTCTCTCGGCACTCCATATTTGCAAACAAAGGGCTTCGAGACATAATCTCCTTAGTTATCCACAAAATGGGGATAATAGGTCCAATCATCCAAAGAGAGTTTGATAGCTTCAGGAAGCCCTTTTTCCAGATATATCTTATATTGATGATATATACCACAGATGATCACAGATTTCTAGATGGCATTCACCACATCAGCTGGCTTTCGGAAGACAGTGGGCCTTGCTCCATGACGTACAAGTTAGTATTATGGTGAGCATCATTTCAATATTTAAGCCAGTTGAGTATGTTGTATCTTAGATTGCTCTAGATTTCATGATATATGCTTGGACATTATGCCTTTTGCCCCGCTTCACCTTGGTGGTTGACATTGTGCCCTAGTAAGTGGTCTTCCTTGGGAATGGGTTTGCTACTAGGAACTCCCTTAATGAGCCATCGTACCATTCTCCACCATACTTACCACTTTCCATCATTATTCCCCTCCATTTCCTTATCTCTTGGGATTTTAGGGTGTGTTGACCCAAGAAGGGGTTGTCCCTCATTCTATGGGAAGAAGGGGTTGAAGTCCCAGAGGGGTTGATGTTGGGTAAAAGATAAAAACCTTGTATAAACCTTCTAGATGCTTTGCCCAGGGATCACCCAAGAAAGCAATGAAACGCTTATCTTTGAATAAAGGGGGCCCACAATATAATAAAGAATGCTTAAAGGGTTAGTTGAAGGATAGGAGGTCTCATCACGAGCCGACCTATCACGTCCATGAATATCTAGTGGTATGACATTGTCATCATCTGTTCACCAAACCAGGGCAATGGCTCTCAATTGCATGGCTGAGAGAAAGAGGGTCTCATCACGAGCCAACCTTCTCATTTCCACTAAGTGTTTGTGGGTGACATTGCCATCATTTGGTCACCATGCCAGGGCAGTGACCTTCAATCTCTCCTTATGCTATATCGAAATAAAATACAAAGAAAGAAAGATAAAAGGCAATTGATGGGCTTAGAAAAAGTGCATTGCAGATAAAGGTACCACACCCTTTACAAAGGCACCCATGAATGAGACATTACGACCCCTTGTATGTCATGAGCCCTATGCCCATTGAGCCTTGACCCCAACCAATTCATCCACTTTACATGGCTTAGAGAGGGATCTCTTAGAAACTCTCCTTGACCTAGGGAAAGATCTACCCAATAGGATACCTCGTCAACCCTCCCATATTCAAGCTTGACAAATCGCATAGTGTCTTTGAGCAATTAATTGTTTGATATAGTGATCTTTGATGCACATGCTTAGGTGGCTCATTTATTGATTGGATTCACTTATCATGATGTTATGACTTGAGATCTTTGGAGGGCGTGCTCATTTGTCTTTGCAGGACCTAGTTGGTGGATAGTTTTGGGAGAACAAGCCTAGCTTGGACTTCCATGGGGCTACAAGCCCATAGGTTGGATGCCAAGGGCCCGCATGCTGAATGAGAAAGATCAGACTTGGAAGGCCTTAATGATGACTTGTACGACATAGCCCAGCCCTCACTTGCCAAACGATTTTCCCAGGAGAGGCAAAACGTCCTCTTTTTGAGCTTGACGTCATGTTTGGGGGCCTAGGGCATGGTGGTGAGATGATATGCATTGGCACTTGGACGTTTTGAGGGGTTTGAGGCTTTGACCATCAAGAAAGGCATTTGGATGCTTGACACGTGGCTTTGGGAAGCCTTACTACCCTCCTACATCACCAACGACCTTCTCCTAGTGCCAAAACGTCCCCTAAAGGGATGATGTCCATGTGAATTAGGGTTTTATTGGTGCAAAAGTGAAATTTTAAATTAATTGTTTAAACTTTAATATTACTTCATTAAGGGGGCAAGATTAGGACTGTTGACCCCTAATCTTGTGATTTACCCCTTAATTTGTGGACAAGTCACCTTGGTGACATTTGTATAAATAAGAGATCATAAGATCTCATTTTAACATAGCTCTCCCTTGTGGAGAAGGATACTTAGCTGAAATTTCCGCTATTCTTGGAGCAATTCATCTCTCTTTTGCAATTGTTATGGTTTATCTTTGCTATTGATGGTGAAAAGTGATGCCCTATGCTTGGAGACTCTTTCTTATGCATGTGGATGGACTTAACTTGGAAGATTAGGGTTTGATCTAGCTTTTTTGTGGAATAGGTAAGGGAAAATCTGCATTTATTGTCTTTTGTCTTGCTTTTTTTCCATAACTATTGTTGGTTAGAACCCTTGGAGTATAAGGACATACACCCTCCCCAAGGTTTGTTCTCTTGCTTAAGAAAGGTCAATTTTTACAAGTTGTATTGGAGAACTACAAGAGTGTACACCCTCCAAGGTCACCTTGGTTTGTTTTGCAAACCCTAGGAAGTTAAAGGGCTTACACCTCTAGGGCTTTGTGGATCAAACATTTTAATCCAAGTTTTGCTTCTCAAGGTCAAATATTTTTTCAAGGTTGTGCCAAGAGAATTACAAGGGCGTACACCCTCTTGGCATCTCCTAGATTGACTTAGCCACACTTGGGAACTACAAGGGCGTACACCCCCAAGTGCTTAGCCAAGCCATCTCTTTCATTGACCACATAAACCCAATAGTAAGGCACTAATCATTTTTTAATTTGCATTGGAGAAACAAAATTGTTGCATTGGGATGCGTGAAAATACGAAGGAATCAACTTGTTCAAATTGCTTTCTTTCTTTGATGTTCTAGGCTTGTTTTTGCCCCTGGGGCGTCTCAATTGGCTAAGTATTACTTATTTCTGTTACAAATTTAAGCTACAGCCATTAGGGCTGCAGCAAACTCTCTTTTTCAAGCTCAATTTCTCACTCTTTTGCCATTGGAATTGGTTGGAAGTTGCTTTTATAAATCTATTTGATGTTAGCTATTGTTGGGCAATCTTTTGGCTAATTTCTTGGGGTAAAAGTTGTTGCTGTAGAAAAACACTGCTACAGCCACTTGGCTGTCATAAACATACTCTGAAAACTTATCTGTACAGTCATCTAAGTACCATTAAAGTTGCGCTAAAGTATTGAGAATTTATGTACATGTTTTATGCCTCATAACTCAACTAATATTTGATGCTTTAAGTGCTTAAATCTGCAGTAGTTACTCGAATTCATTGCTGATATACATTTCTGATTACTGTTGTAATTATGGACAGCAAACTTAACTTTCTTGTCCACCTAACATACTGTTAGAATATGAAAGATTGTGTGCTCGTTTTACCATTGACAATACCCTTGTCACCCAACCATAGGCCAAAGCCACGCTCCGAGCACATTAACCTTGACTAAGAATTACTCCAGAAGCAAACCCTAAGCTAGATAGCCAAACAAGGTGTAGCGCATCTTCCTCCAAGGATAGCGCACCAACAATAGCTGATCAGATAGTCCAAACCCTAGCCAAGAGATAGTCCAAGCCAATATTGAAAACTAGTTGCTGCAGCAGCTCTCCTCCACACGTGCGCACCAAAATGGGAACTGCAGTGCGCACCAGTCGTTGCTCTGCAATTCTGAGATGTGTCAAATGAAAACTGGCACCCTGTATTTATAGTGGTTCTGCCAGATTTGTTGGGGCCGACTTCTCCTTCTGGGTACATGTTTGTTCAGTATATTATTATTATTTCTGGCCGACTTCTTCTCTTGGAGGCTAATAACCTAATATAAATTATCTTCTTGAGCCGACAAGACTTCTAGGGTTATTAGCCAACTCATTAGGGTTTTCT
>ML777226.1:1054736-1083255 GCA_009831015.1 Picea engelmannii | reverse complement strand
GTGGTCCTCCTAATGGCCAGACTAGGGGAGTGGGATAGATGAGTGGGTTTTAAGATGAAAAGGTGATAATATGAGAGGAACGGACGATGGTTCTTCAAACCCCCTTTGGTGGCTAACCAAAACCTATGGATACCAACTTGCTAGGCTACCCCATCAATCACCCCAACAATGGTCAAGTGGGTTAGTGTAAAATCCAAGCAGTTATCTGAAATAAAAGAGATGCAATGCATACATAAGAAGGTTATAATGATCAAATATGACACATACCATGATACCTCGGACCAATTACCTCATGGAGCAAGAGCCTTTTCTGATGCAAGCCCAAGCCGGTAGTGATGGAGGCTGGTACTGCTGGCAGGACAAGTCTGGCTGAGAAGAAGAAGGTGGGTCCTCCAGGACCATGCTCAGGTTGCTCCTGCTCTCGATACTCCATGTCTAGGACCATGTGGGCCTTGAGACATGATCTCCTAGTTATCCCTAGATATCAGGGATAACAGGACCTTCAGGATATTCGACCCCTAAAAGGGAAATTCACTTGGAATAATCGTCGGGTTGGACTGAACCATATAGCAGCCCGACTGGATCAATTCCTCATCGGCAGTAAATTTATTCTCTCCCCCTATGACATTTCTTCATGTATTATTCCCTCTGCCATTTCATATCATAAATTTATCTCTCTCCATCTCTCATCTCCCCATAACTTTGGACCTCTGCCCTTCAGATTCAATCCCCTTTGGCTCGACTCCCCCCTCATTCCTAGCCTAGTTCAGCAACCGTGGTCGTCTCCCATCAGTGGCTCTAAAAATTATGTTTGGGAAAATAAGCTTAAAGCGGTCAAACAAGTGCTTAAGGAATGGGCTAAATCTACCATCATTCCCCCAAATAAAGAAAGGCAATCTAGACTTTCAGAGTTAACAGATATTCAGAGAATAATATAAAATGAAGAAGTAACTCAAGAAGCTCTAAACAAGGAAAAAGAAGCATATCAGAACCTCCACTCCGCAATGAGAAGAGAAGAGGAACATTGGAGATTAAAATCTAGGAGTTTATGGTTAAGAGTTGGAGATTCGAATAATTCTTTCTTCCACAAATAGGCACAACAAAGAAGAAAAAAGAATACAGTATCAAAGAACCAATCAGAGTACGAACAAATCATTGAAAACTTCAATCAAATTAAATTGGCAACAAGCCAGCACTTTGCAAATTTGTATTCCCAAAGCAACCAAGAAGAAAACGAAATAGCCACCCAAGAGATGCTAGAGCATATTCCACAGAGTGTAACAGCGGAAGACAATGAACTTCTTACTCAAGAGATCACAGAGGAATAAATACTCCAAGCTACAAGGAGCCTTGATCAAGACAAAGCCCTAGGTCCAGATGGCTTCTCTATCAGATTCTACAAACACTTTTGAGGTTTAATTAAGCATGATCTCCAATGCATGTTAAACTACACCCTTCAAAAGAAGAAAGTGGGCGAAGCTACTCACTCAACTTTCTTGGCCCTCATTCCGAAGGAGACAAACCGTCTAATTTCTCCAGATTTCGGCCAATACCTCTATGCAATTCTTCCTATAAAATTCTTACTAAGATTATTTCCTCGAGACTAAAACCCCTTTTGTCGAAATTGGTTTCTAAAAATCAAGGTGGGTTCATGGAAAATAAACAAATCACTGAAAATATAATTCTAGTCCAAGAAGCTATTCACTCCAGCAATGGGCAAAGACAAAGGAATGGTCCTCAAACTAGATATGGCAAATGCCTTTGATCACATAAAACACTCTTTTCTTTCAAAGGTTTTAGATCAGTATGGATTCTCCTCGGAATTCACAGAATGGATTAAAGCTTGTATTGGCTCCCCATGGATAGCCCCGATGATAAATGGTCGTCCGACGCATTTCTTCAAATCAAGTAGAGGGCTAAGGCAGGGCTGCCCTTTGTCACTCTCTCTTTACATTCTAATGGCGGATTCTCTAAGTCGTTAACTGCAAGAGGAGCACAGATTGGGGCGTCTTACCGAAATCCAAATCGATCCAGGAGTCAAGGCAATAAATCATTCTCAATTTGTCGATGACACTCTTCTCCTTAGAGTCGCCTCCCCTATCATTGCCAAGAGGTTCAAACGGGTTTTGGACAACTTAACAGCTTCCGGAGGGAAAATAAATATCAGCAAAAGCATAATCTACAGATGGAATATACCAAGACATCATCAAGATATCATCTCTAGAATATTTGGATTTCCATTGATCGTTAATTGGAAATCCTTTAACCAGCTTGGCATGCCCATTTTTCAAAGACTCGCCTCCTCACAGGATTGGAAAACAATTTTGGACAAACTAACCAGCAAAATCCAAAGTTGGGGTGCTCGTAGGTTAAATCCGACAGGTAAAATCATTCTCATTAAATCTGCTTTGTCAACACTAACAATTTTTCAATGTGCAGGTCTACTAGCACCTAAAGGAATCCTTGAAAAAATATCAAAAATTCTTCGAGGATTTCTATGGGAAGGGGGGAAAACAAACACAAAAAAATTTCATCTTGCCAACTAGACAACTGTGTGTCAACCATCTGGCAAAGGAGGTTTGGCTATTCATAACCATTCTCTCGTGAATATTTCCCTAGAAGCAAAGTTGGTCCGGTGCCTCATTTCCGGACCCTTGGATTGGTGGGAGCAAGCTATTTTAGCCAAATATATTGGCTTTCCCCGAATTCGCAGCCTGGATACCCCCCTTCCCTCCTCCAATGGCTCTCCAATTTGGAAATTGTTAAGAATGGCAGCCCCCCGATTCAAACTAAGCTTTCCTGGGCTCCAGGGAATGGCGCCCTCATCAATGTTTGGACGGATAGCATTCTGGGAAGAGCACCCTTGGAAAAAATCAAAACTCTTAACCCCCTCAAGATTTGGTGCATCTCCAATGGCTACCCCAAGCTCCAAGATTTTTCTGAATGGACAGTAAATGGCCTTTGGTAGTCTTGGAAAACTTTATCGCCCCCTGATCAGCTCCTTCCTCTTCTCCCTATTCTCTTTGAGCAACTTGCTCGATGCGCCCCACTCAACTCACATTGCAGAGATTCTCGTTGCTGGGGTATAGCACATTATTCAATCAAATTAGGATATGCTAGTCTTCTTGCAGATTATCCAGGGCCACCTCTCTCCAAGATTTGGTCTCGTGTATGGCCTGGGCCCTCTCTCCCAAAAATTAACGCTTTCACCTGGGTCATGATACACGGCAAAATTCTTACAGCTGATAATCTTCAGAAGCGAGGCATCGTCGTCCCATCCAGATGTGCCCTCTGCATGGATTTCTAGGAAACAATTCATCATCTTTTTTTTGAATGCCCCTTCACCATGCAAGTTTGGGATCTCATGCTCGCTTCTACGTCCTAAATTTCATCATCCTTCCAATTAGAACGATATGTTTGTTCATTGGAAGCAAAGATATGCTAGCAGCTTCAATAAAAAACTTCTCTTTGCAAGTCTTTGGAGGAAGATTCCAAAGTTCACCTGCTGGGGAATTTAGTTAGCAAGAAATAAGGCCATTTTTTAAAATAAATCTCTTTCCCGTCAGCGGGTTCAGACACAAGCTTGTGGCTTCCTTTCGAAAGTTTTCTCTATCCAGAATAAACTTCCAAACAAACAAGTTTTGCTCACAGACTCTGAACAAATTTGGATAACCAGTCTCTTAGGCAATCACTCCGCCAATCGCACCAATCACACTCAAAATCCAAAACAACATATATGGCAGTTGCGATTACCCAATCAGGAATTTCTCCAATGGAAACCTCAACAAAATTCTCACATATTCTTTTTTGATGGAGCATCGACAGGCAACCCAGGGGTGGCAGGCGCAGGGGGAGTTGTCTTAGACTCTGAAGGAAACAAAGTAATGGACTTCGCTTGGGGATTAGGGAAAGCTACTAATAACCACGCAGAGGTCCTTGCAGTTTCCATGGGGCTTCACCTTTTTCCAGCCAATAGATCCTCAAGGCTCACGGTTATTGGCAACTCTGATCTGATCATAAGGGGACTTCGTCAAACTCTCAAGACCACGCATCCCAATATTGCCAGAACTCTACTCCGAATCAAAGACACGGAACACAAATTCAAAAAAGTTTGTTATTACCATGTGTATAGATCTGAGAACGCCATAGCCGACTCTCTCGCTAAAGAAGCAAAATCGTTTGCTATCGGGCAACTAAGAAAAAATTCCTCAATTAGTAATGTGCCTATTCCCTAAGAAAATTGCACCGTTCCAATCACTCCCCGTGAACATTTTGTTGCACGTGCATCCTTCCCTTGGACAATTTCACGAACCCTCCACGTGCCTCTCTCCTCTTTCACATGTCAACCTATCTTATGATCGGTGCCTCCCTTCATATTCGCTACCCTTCATGTTGCAACTTGCCATTTCTGTCTCCCCCTCACAAAGGAATTGGTACTCTACACTCTGCACTTTCCCCTGTAACTATCCTTGCACGTCCTGGAGATTTTTAGGACATACGGCCATGGCCTCACCCTCTGGCAGCCACTCGCGCAGAATTCAATTCATCAACATCATGTCACTGGTTTTTACCCCTCGCAACCTCTTGCCTCCGGCTCTCTTTATTCGCTGGAAAGAAACGCACCTGAATCACAAAAGTGGCAGCACTGTTGGTTATCAGCTCAAGCCATGGTTCAATTGGCCTCTAGATCGCTTTCAGCCTCGCGTAAATATGTGGCGCCGTAGCAGGTGCGACTGTCAGTGCTCGGAATGCACTATAGGCAGAATTCATGAACAAATGCAATCTCAACAAGAAGAAATCGTATCGCTCAAAATGCAAGTTGAACAATAGACTCAACAGTTTCAGGCTCATAAGCAACACCACAATGTAGAAATGGCTCTAGTCATGCGCACGGTTAATAGGAATTCATCCCTGATTCGTTCGATTCGTCGATCTCAGCATCAACACGACATCCAAGAACACAATCGGCCAGCCAATTCCGGCGAATCCAGAACCTCAAATGAAGCACTCCACCCACAACTGCATCCAAATGCGCCTCTAGTCCCAACAGTGGCTCAAGAAGAAAATCTAGACCCAGCAGTAGCTCAGCAGATTGCGGTCCAGCAACATAACTAGGTGGACACAAATCTACATTTGCACTAGTTTGCATGATTAGCAAAGTTTTGTACTTGCTCTGCTATTTTGTAGCCATATTTCCTTGGCATTTTTGTATAAAAAACATTAGCTTAAATCAGAAAATACAGACAAGAATAGGGACAGAGACATCAAGTTTTTTTGATACATTTTCAGCCTATGGGCAGTCTGTAATTCTAGCCTTTTTTGGAGAAATCCAGGCCCCTATTCTAATACAAATATACCCGTTTATGTTAAAAAAAAATATCCCAATACTTAGGCACAAGTTTTGATGGTGAAAGAGGGCTGCAAAATGATGTTATCAGAAATATATTAGGGCAGCCTTATCGTTGTAACAAACTTTTTCTATAGCAGCAAGATCTAGCCACGAAAATGAACAAGTAAACAGTCAAAACAATAGTTAATGATCAATAGAACAATAATCTAGGTTCATAAGTAAACTTTAGCAGTAGATTAGTAAGCAATGAGTGAAAGAAAGAGTTTTATGCAGCCCTAATGGCTGTAGCATTAAGTTTATAACAGCAAGAGAATCACTTAGCTAAAGGAGACACCCTTAGGGCTTGAACAAGCTTATAGCATGCAAAATAGATTTCAACTTGAACAAATGCAATATCTCCAAATTTCATGTATACCAATGCAAATGTTTTTGTTTATCCAATGCAAATTAGACAAGTGCCTTATCAATTGGGTTATGGAGTCTCTTGTGTAGGGCTAGGGTTTGCAACTTCTCTAGGGGTGTAAGCCCTTTTACTTCCTAGAGCATGCAAAACCGAGCAAGGTAAATCTAGGAGGGTGTAAGCCCTTTTACTCCTAGCAACCTTTGCAAAATGCTTATCCAAAACAATAGTGGTAGATCCTAGTGGAGGGTGTATGCCCTTATACTCCTCCAAGAGCTAAACAAGATCAACCTTGTAACCAAGAAAGAAACAATACAAAGCATAAATTCCTTACCTAGTCCAAAAAACTAACAAGATAAACTCTTCCTTATCAAGAATATTCCACCCCACATGCAAGAACAAGCATTAAGAGAGATAGTGCACCACTTCCTTCCAATAGACAAGTAACTACATCCAAATAGCAAGAGAGAGAGAGAGACAGATATGCGATTTTCCCTAGAGGGGCAAAAATTTCAGCCAAAACATATGTAATTCTCAAGTGTTATGAGTTAGAAAATGAAATATTATGACCTTTATTTATAAAAGGTCATCCAAATTTAGTTTTTCCACTTTCGTTACGGTAAAACACAATTTAGGGAGGTTGACCTCCTCTAATTGCCCCTTTACAAGTCAAAATTTAATTTTACATAAGAAATAACCCCTAAATGATGACATCAAGCCCTAAAAGAGTGACATTTTGGCATTTTGAGCAAGTTGTTGAGTTGTTGAGGGAGACATTAGGCCTCCAAAGGCCATATGCCACCTTGCCAAGTGCTCTAGTCCACTGCCAAGTGTCTTCCTCACCATCAACCATGCCAAGTCATCATCAAATCACACCACCATCACCAAACCCTAACCCCAAGTGTGACGCCATGCCCTAAAAGTGACGTTTTGAGCCTCTGAGGTCAAACATTGGGCAATAAGGGGCTAGCTCTGCTTCTTCCAGGTGTCCTCTCATGCCTCCAAAGGCAACGTTCCTCATCCAATTGTCGAAGGAGAGGGGGCGCAACATCCATCCTGTGGACTTCACGCCCCAAGTGAAGGTCCAAGTGATTATGTGCCTCCACAAAATAGCTTTCCACCTATCGAGGCCCTGCAAAGACAAGCAAATTCGCCCTCCAAGGGCTCACAAGTCAGAAGCATCATGTCAAGTAAGCCATATATAATAAAAGAACCACCCGAACATGTGCATCAAATCCCCCCTCTCAAAATAAACAAATGTTGAAAGACCGTATACAACTTGCCAAATTTAAGCATGGGAGGGTTGCCATGGTGACCTATTTGGTGAATCATTCCCCAAGTCAAGGAGTGTTTTCCAAGTGGACCCTCTCTAAATCATGTGAAGAGTGTGAGGTGGATGAGGGATAATACTTTTGGGCATGGGGTTTCTTGACATATAAGGGCTCATATTGTCTCATTTATGGGTGCCTTTGTAGAGGGTCTGATGCCCTTCGTCCGCGATGCACGATTTTTCCAAGCCTTTCTGCCATTAATTTATTAGAGTGCTCCCAAGTTGAAACTAAAGTGGGACTTCTACCTAAGCATGGAAAACATTGCCCACCTTAACTCTACCCTGGTCACACTGTGCTTCCCCAATTTGAAGACAATGTGTGGGATTTCTACCTAAGCATGAAAAACATTGCCCACACACGATCTACCTTGGTTGGCATGTTTAATTAGTTATTTATTTTATGGGTCCCTTATTTTTTTGCGAGAAACATTTCATTGTTCTTTGGATCCCTGGGCAAGCATCTAGAAGATTTTTGATTGACTTTTATCTTTTTCCAGCTACAAGCCTCTAGGCCTTTAGTCCCTTCTTCCCATGAAATGAGGTACAAGCCCTTCTTGGGTCATTGTGGCCTGAAAACACAAAAGATGAGGAAACGAAGGGAAAGAAGCATGGAAAGTGGCAAGTATGTGTGGGAGTGGTAGGATGACTCATCAAGGAGACCCCCCAGTAGCAACCCTTTCCCCGAGGATGACCACTTACTAGGACAACAATGTCAACCACAAAGATGAAATAAGGTAAAGAGCATAATTTCCAAGCAAACATTTTCAAAATCAAGGAAGAACCCTTTGCAACATATTCAAATGCGTCATTTATTAAAATGACACTTACCACAATGCCAAACTTGTTACCTCATGGAGCAACACCTGTTGTCCTCTGTGAGCAAAGCTGGTGTGGTGAATGGTACAGCCATCGATCTCATGGTGATGGGTGGTGTGATGTGGGGCTCTGCCTACTGGTCTATCTCTCAGTACTCCATGTCTGCAACCTGAGGGCCTCGAGACATCATCTCCTTAGTTATCCCTAGAAATGGGGGATAACATGTGGCTCCTACTTGGGGACATGTGCTCGTCATAGAGTGCATGAGAACCACAGCATCTCCTGGTAAGACCTATGCCTACACACACCAAAACAGACAAACATTTTTGGGCATCTAGGATGGCACGCTCATCCTTTGTTCATATAATCAAAATCTCAAAAATTAAAAACTAACAACTAATCTTAGAAAAGAGAATTTTGCACTTTTTTCAAAAATTTCTAAACTAACAAATATACGATGAAAACAAATGATGTAGAGCAAAATGAAAATGTCAATGAGATGCAATTAAACTACCATGGGCAAGCAAGATGCAAATGCAAGAAAGCAAGATGACCCACCTACTTACTTGGGGCCCTGAAGGTTAGGTCCTGAAATGTCAGGTGAAGTCATACAACCAGTGCAACCACCTGTTCATTATTTCATCAAGGTATCTCCCCTTGTGCTTAATCATGTAATATACAACAAAGATAAGTTAAGCACAAAATAATCATGAGCATAAATAAACATATAGTCAATCATGAAATGAAACTCATAAAGATGGGTGGGAGGGAGGAAATCCTGCTGGAAAGAATGGCCACAAGACTAATCAATCCATCTCTGAAGATGGCTACCCTGTATAAACGACGACTCGTCTTCATCCTCCTTTAGTACATCACTGCTTCCTGTAGACTAAGAGGGGATGAGAGATCGGAAGAAAATTGCATGGCTTCCCTAGGACGAACATAAAAGGTAAGGGACCGCCTCATGTCCGGAGAAAGAAATCCTCATGTTGCTAAACAACTGTTGCTCCTTGGTCAACATGTCTTTATTAAAATTCCCAGGATGAAAACACTGTTGCTCAGTAGTGTGAGTCTTTGATTGCTCCCAACTGGCCACAACCTCGTATCCATCAAAATCTGAGCATGATGGTGGTTGGAAATCTTCATTGGGAAAATTTGAATCCACAAACAGATATGCATCACAACTCCCAAAGGATGACCGAAAATAGTCATGAGTATATGGAGACATGTCATTCCCAAATGGAAGAAATAAATCTGTGACCATATCATCATCGAGCTGCCAAATATATGGATCACCTACTTGTGTAAAGCAATCCTCCAAAGGAGAGATTTGTGCGTTCTTTATTTGAAAGGTGCCCTCAATGTCGTAGATAGATCTCCATAGAAAACGAAACAACCCATGTCCCATCTACGTCTCCCAACACATATAAAAGTGTCTATATACTGATCAACCATGTCCAAGGGTTTTTTCATAAGATCATCTGTATGACTGAAATTGACCATCTCTTCGTCTTCGTGTGCAGGAAGAACAAAACCTAGCACGGCTTCAACTGGATCTCTTTGTTGACATTGTGCCCTAGTAAGTTGTCTTCATTGCGAATGGGTTTACTATTGGGAAATCCCTTCATTAGCCATCGTACTATTCCCGACCATACTCACCATTTTCCATCATTATTCCCCTTTGTTTCCTTATCTCTTGGGATTTTAGGGTGTATTGACCCAAGAAAAGGTTGTCCCTCATTCTATGGGAAGAAGGGGCTAAAGGCCTAGAGGGGTTGGTGTTGGGTAAAAGATAAAAATCCATATGTAAACCTTCCAGATGCTTCACCCAGGGATCACCCAAGAAAGCAATAAAACGCTTATCTTTAAATAAAAGGGGACCCATAATATAACAAAGAAATGCCTGAAAGGTAGATTTAAGGATAGGAGGTCTCAACACGAGCTGACCTATCACGTCCATGGATATCTAGTGGTATGACATTGTCGTTATCTGGTCACCAAACAAGGTTAGTGACTCTCAGTTGCATGGCTGGGAGAAAGGGGAGGTCTCATCACGAGCCAGCCTTCTCATTTCCATTACAAATTTGTGCGTGACATTGCCACCATCTGGTCACCACGCCAGGGAAATGACCCTCAACCTCTCCTTGTGCTAAGAAAATATAAAGAAAGAAAGATAAAAGGCAAATAATGAGCTTGAAAAAGTACATTGCGGACGAAGGTACCACACACCCTCTACAAAGGCACCCATCAATAAGACACTATGACCCCTTGTATGTCATGAGCCTTATGCCCATTGAGTCTTGACCCCATCCACTTCATACACTCCACATGGCTTAGAGAGGGACCTCTTGGAGGCTCTCCTTGACCTAGGGCAAGATCTACCCAACAAGACATCTCGTCAACCCTCCCATACTTAAGCTTGACAAGTCGCATAGTGTCTTTGAGTTGTTAATTGTTTGAAATGATAATCTTTGATGCACATGCTTAGATGGCTTGCTTATTGATTAGATCCACTTATCATGATGTTATAACTTGAGATCCTTGGAGGGCGCATCCATTTGTTTTTGCAGGACCTAGCTGGTGGACAGTTTTGGGAAAGCCTAGCATGGGCTTCCATGGGGTTACAAGCCCACAAGTTGGATGCCAGGGGCCCGCATGCCAGATGAGAGAGAGATTACTTGGATGACCTTGATGATGACTTGGATGACCTAGCCCACCCATTACTTGCTAAGCGATTTGCCCAAGAGGGGAAAAACGTCCCACTTTTGAGCATGACGTCATGGTATTGGAGGTTTGGGCTTGGCGGTGATGTGCCACTCACTTGCACTTGGAGGTTTTGATGAGAAGAGGGTTTTCACCAAGAAGAGATCATCTAGATGCTTGACACATGGCCTTGGGAGGCCCTTCCATCTTTCTCCAACACCAATGACCTTCTCAAAGTGGCAAAACGTCCCCTAAAGGGGTGACATCATCCTTAATTAGGGTTTAATTTGTGCAAAAGATGAAATTTTAAGTGAATTGTTTAATAGTATTGTGTTAAGGGGGCAAGATTAGGGTTGTTGACCCCTAATCTTGTGTTTTACTCCTTATTTTGTGGACAAGCCATGTTGGCTAATTTTTGTATAAATAGAGATCATAAGAACTCAAATGAAATCATAACTTTCCTCTCACAAGAGGTTTTGTTCTGAAATTTTCGGCCTCCTTAGCTCTTTAGCTTTTGTGCACTTGTGTATGGCTGAAATTTTTGAATGGTTAATGGAAGAAGTGATGCGCTAGCCTTGGAAGGCTTTTTTCTAGCTCTTGTGGTGGATTGTCTTAGCATCTCTCTTGATCTTGGTATGGTTTTTACTCTCTTGCTATCATTTTATTCAAGTCAAGTATTGTTATGCTAGGAACTAGGTGGGAAGCATAAGGGCATACACCCCCACCATAGTCTTCACCATTTTTGCTTCATTTTATTGCTTCATGTCATTGACAAGGGTTTGCTAAGAGAAGTATAAGGGCATACACCTTCTTAGCTTAAACCATAGCTTAGAGAAACTTGCCTTGGGAAGTAAAAGGGTTTACCCCCCCAAGGAGGTAGCTTCTCTAAGCTCTTTGTGACTCCATTAACCCAATAGTAAAGGGACTAGTCATATTTTGTTGCATTGGAGATATAAATTATTGCATTGGGAAACGTGAATTTCGGTCTTTTTACTTCTTGCAAAAGTGGATCGTCTTCTTTGTGCCTTGGGCACCTTACAGCCACTAGGGCGTCCTCATCCAAGGGCTACTTATTGTTGCTGTTATAAATTTACATCTTCATCCATTAGGGTTGCAGAAACCCTAACATACTTGCTTTAATAACTCTCTTATCAACCATTGTTTTTTCCTCAAAGTTTGCACACTTACTCTACTTATCCTAGTGCACTTTTTGGCAACTTTTTAGAGGATTCCAGTGGCTGATTTTATTGTTGTAATACATTGAATGTTACAGCCATAAGGCTGATATAATTTGCTGCAGACCACTGTTTACAACAACCATATCTTTTGTGCTAGAACTTTGGCTTTTCACCTTGAGTTTAGCTAGTCTTTCTCTTGTATTTTCTACTTGACATCTAGCACTCATTGAGCAGCTTCTAGTATAATTTATTCGCTGATATATACTGTTATCTACTGCTGCAAATTAGGGACAGAAAGCTTAACTTGCTGATCCAACTAACATATATTGTTGCAAAGTGTCTTTTCTTGTGTCTCGGGCAGGTACACTCATTCGGAAAAGCACTATACTTGTGGGGTAGTCATTCCTTAACTTGCAAGGCATCTCTCCCTACCTTTATTTCCATTTAGACTTGACCTATAGGGGCTCCATTTCCACTTCCTTCCATCTCCTTCTCAGTCCCCCTAGGGTCACCGGGATCGCCTCCATAGAGTGACCTAGTCACCCTTGAAGTGCGGGACCTACATCGAGGTGACATTGGGTGTAGGATTCCCATAGTTATAGCACCTGTTCCTTGGTTTGGTTGGGCTTTGCCCAAGATACAACTTGTGGCATAACATTTTGGCGTCATTGCCAGGGAAAATTTTGAATCTTCTTTGTACCCTGTTATCCACCAGTTTGCACAAGCTGGATTTTTTGAAGAGCCGCTAGAGAATGAGCAATCGGTGTTCATATTTGCAGAGTTCAGAGTTCAGCTGGTCTTGCAAAAGACCCCTTTTTTCTGCATTTCCACCATTGTAATAAATGTCCTAAGTATGAGATTTTGTAAAAAGCTATTGGCCACCCAAGATCAGGAGTGAGCACATACTTTGGAGTGTTTTTTTCTACTTGCTAATTTTTTTTTTTGCTTGCCTTAGTGAGCGATTAAATAATTTCTAAGTTTTTTCACTCAGAAGACTTGCTCCAGAGCCGGAGTATGTGTTGACAAGCAGGTCTTGGCATGGAAAATCCAATGTCTAGTGTCTAAATGTATATAAGCTCATGCTAGGACAAATTGATTGAGTCATTTGGAAATTACGGCCAGGTTTGATAGGTTTTTTTTAATTTTTCAGTGAATTAATTAAATTCCCGCAAAAATGGAATTTAAAAAATATGGCATCAAACATTGTCAGATGTCATATTTACAGTCGTTTTCCAGTCCAAAGTATCATGTAAACCCCTATTTCCCATCTTTCGACACAAAAAAGTGATTATTATCACTAAAAAATCAAAATTACTCGAAAATTACCGAAAAGGAGTAATTAATTAAATCTCCTAGATTTTAGGAGAACTAGGGAACATCATTGAAACATGTTTTTTCATGTCCTCGATCAACTAGAGGCCTTGGGCGAGTTTAACTGATGTAGGGTCCACTTGATTGAGGTGACATGGAGTTAGGGGGAGATCCCAATGTGGGAACTCGACCCCTTCTCCTAGGTGGCGCATTCCTAGAGCATGGCGCATCTCCTAAGGGCCCACACCTTCCCTAACTACTCCATCACTCTCCCCTCACTCCCTCTCTCACCTCCCATCACTTGCCTTCACTCCACATCACTCACCTCCACTCCACATTCACTCCCCTCATCTCCCACGCATCTACCCATTCACTATTGTGCCACTCCCTCATCACCCACGCATTACCTAAACCCTAAACCTAACCCTAGCACATGCTCACTTAGGAATTGTCACCTCAAATGCTATTTAAGCAGGTTCGACCTCCCTCATTGAGTTAGTTCAGTCTTGGGCAAGCTATTGTAATATTGTTGTAATCATTTTGGAATAATAAAGACTTTGGAGTTATTTTGGTGTGGACTCAAATGTGTGGATGCTTTGATCTCAATGCAAATTTTCTAACATGTATTTTTACATTTCAGTTTTGTAATTAATTGGTAAAGCCTTGAAGGTATGCTATCATATAATAGGGTAAGATTAATCTAGCTTGATTTATCTTATTGCTTCTTTATTTCATAGACTCTTACACTGCATGCTTTATTTTCGGCTAAATTAACATGTGTGTGTGAGTTGTGTTGTGTAGGGAAGTTCTTTAAAAAATTTGTTGCAGGATTGAAGTGTATAATTGTAGGTTCCTCAAGCTTGGAGGATCGACAGGTGGTTGTTTCCATCGTCATCGTCCAAGAGATTCAAAGATCGAGCTCCTTCTTCTTCACATCAAGAGAACCCCATAGCCCAAAAAGTTCCAGGCTCAAGTGGAAACTCCAAAAACCGATAAACTTCTTTCCCTTATCTTTTACTTCTGATTGCATGATGTTCTAAACTTTTTGTTTTAAACATCTAAAGTCTGCATGCATTGTTTTCTAGATCTAAGTTTAATTTGTCAATTTCAAAGAATAGATCTAGGCAAGTTTTAAGCAATTTTTTTGGTCTTTTCACCTAGAATTTAGATCAAAGTTCAAAGTTATTGCTTGGTTTTAAATTTTTGATCAAGCTAATTGGCTGCCTTATGTTTGTTGTTTTAAAACAGCAAACAGAAGCATTCAATGGAGCCTAAGTTAGGACCATGCAAGCTGCCCAAAAGGCCTAAAAAAATTGCATTTTCGCCTTAGAAAAATTTCTAAAAAAAAATTTATAATTTTTTTTTTTTTGTTTAAAATCTTTTCTCATCATTTTCTAACTTTGTTTACTTGTTGTTTTCTTGCAGCAAATACAGGTCCAAGAGGAGATTCTGTCAGTTTTGGGCAAAATCAAGGCTCTCGGGGCACCCTGGGGGGTTTCAACTTCGTCAAAACGAAGATTTTCCTTTTTCTATCTTTTTCTTGTATTCCTCTAAACGATCCAATTATAAGGATCCCTTTCTTTCTAAAGAAGCTAAAAGCTTAAAGAGAACTTCGGTTCTCCGTTGTAATAGTGCAATAAAAGCGGGCCCTTTGTGCCCAGTTTCTTCATCCCCGTTAGGGGGATTTGCGTTGTTGGTGTGGTTTCTTTATTTTTGTGATTAATGCATGCTTAAAATCTAGTAATCAAACACACAAGTCAAGTACATCGGACACACTACAAACACTCTAATTTTATGCATGTTAACCAAGTCTTAATCTATCGTGCATGCATAGTTAGCTTTGCTTCAAGTATTTTCCTTTTTTCAATCAGTCTTGCAACAGTGTTCAAAATTACAAAAGTATCTTGTAAATCTTTTCTCAACTACAAAGCAGGGTACATAAATTTAATTGTTGCAATTCCATCTTTACACTTTCAAGTGTTTGTGCAAGTACTTTATTTACAAAGCAAGGTGTGTGATCTATCTATTTCAAGCTTTTATCGAGTAATTGAACCTTGCTAGTTTAATAGGACAATCTCTTAAGTTGTTAGTTCATTGGGAGGAAAAGGCCTAAAAGTGACTTGCGAAGTAAGACAGTTTACCGTGTTGTACATCCATCACTTTTGGTGAGTTTACTGGTGAGACCATTGGGTTTCGATAAACTCTCAGCAAGTCCAAGCAAAGAACAAGCTTCCTAAGGGGCCAAACACTCTTCACTAACTAAATACAAAATTTACCTTTATAAAATCTTCGATCTACACTGCCCACGACTCCTTTTAAGGCACTGGTTAAAAAGCACTTTTATTTATCAAATGTGAGCAGTTACACTTATGCATCTTGTCTAACTTTCCTTTATGCTCTTAAGTCTTGCAAATATTGTATCATTTGATTTATGATGTCTTATGAGCAAAGTATCTTTTATGATGATGATAAATGTTAAGTGTTAAATGATCTAATTTTATTTTAAACAATAAACTCCTAGATTAAGTGACTTTTTCTTTCTCAGTTTAGAAAAGCCTTAGATTTATTTTCATAGGGACTACCCCCCTTGGCTTCGCTAGGAGTTGGCCTAGACGAAGGAGTTGAGGATCAGGTGACAGCACCTTGACTCGAAACTTGCCCCCAAGGACACACCAAGTGGATTGAAGGTTTCTTCCACGTTAGCCTAGGTGTGTATAAGGACGGCGACATACCCTAACGAGACTTTGGTAAGCTATCCCAAAGCCTTACCCTTAGCTTACCCGACGACTCCACCCAAGGGACGTTCCCTTTCCACCCTCTTTGATGAGCTCATCTTGAAGCTCATCTGGTGACTCCACCTTCCCAGAAACTTCCTTTCCCCAAACCTTTTCCCCCTGGGAAATTCAAGCCTTCTAAGGTTTACCAAAGAAGGCCTCCTCTCAAGTCTCCCATTGCTAAAAACCTTTTCCATAAATCCCTTCCCCTTGCTCCAATGGCTCGCCCTTGGGCAAGAGACCTCTACAAACCCCTCAACATGGCCAATATCCAAGGTCACCCTAACAAGATGCCAACAGATGTCAACAAGTGGTTGCCAAGGTTCCCAGGAAACAATGTGATAACTGTCGAAGACCGCATTTATGTCATGGGCCGAGATATGGACAATGCAGGTATTGATCATGAAGATGTGGCCATGAGACTATTTATCTCATCATTGACTGAGGAGGCTCTTGATTGGTTCAAGGGACTCCCTGATAATCAAATCACGACCAATGATGCCTTTACCGCCTTATTTAAAAGCAGATGGTCAAGAAAAGCAGATGGTGTAACACTTGCAACTCAGTTCAATCAAATAAAGAAAAAGGAGAATGAAACAGTAAGAGAATTCATTTCAAGATTTGACAGGTTGTACAATCAATTCCAATAGATTACCGTCCTACACAATCATCAGTTTGTCTCCTTTACATGAATTCCTTTGAAGGGCAGTTACGATACATTCTTAAAGATAAAAACCCCACAACATTGGCACAAGCTAAAGAGTTCAGTATCGACATTGAAGAAAATCTCCCTGATTCAAAAATAGAACCTTTTCAGTATCCCCGCAACGAGACAGAATTAAGGACTAAGGTTTCCAACAACAACGCTCCTGATCCAATTGCTCTCCTAATTCAAAAGATAGACCAGATGAATACTCAATTTGATCAGGTAAGAAATCAACTTATGAACCGTATGACTACAGTGGAAAGAAATCAATTTGCTCCCAGACCTTAGTTTGCCAGACAACAGAGAGATGTCACCGGTTGGAAGTCAAGACCTCAACAAGAGGCAAAGGCCCTGGACAGTTTGGAACCTGTTGGGACAATTGTTTTAGAAGATTGGTGTCTCCCATGCCAAGAGCCCCACAGGGAAGATGAATGCCTTCAAAATGATGAAGATTATCCTCACGATATAAACTTCATGATTTGCAATCTCAACAAAGAACAGACTGCTCAAGATCTGGTCGATAAAGCCAAAAGACTAGGAGAAAGAGAGGGGAGACTCTGGGTCTTAAGTAAGTTGACAGATGATCAAAAGAAGGAACTAAAGAGGAGGGAAATTTTAGTCTACAAAAGAAAGAATGCTTCAGCCCCTCCGTCACAGCATGATACTTGTTGGCACAAGGGCAGACCCAGGGTTCAACGCTACAACAGCGCAACAACAAAACCCTAACTATCGGCCCTTTCGGCAACACCTGCAAAGCAAATGAAGTCTCACTCGAGGTAGAGGCAGGGGTGGTTGCAAGACTCAGGTGTCTGCAACCTTAGCTGGGACACAGATCTGTGATTGTAATACTTAACAGAGAACTTAGCACCGACAGTTCATCACTATTTAACCGCTATCTACTCCGCAGATAAAACAGAGCATCGCATCATTCATTCAGATCTGGTGTATCTAAACACTTATCATAGAGAAGTAGGTTAGATCTAACAGATTCAAGCACTAAGCACATTCACATAGGTCAGATCTAGCATCCATATACATCATTAGCACAAAGAATAAACAGATCTATCTATCTATATCAAAGCACTTAGCAAGTAAAGACATAAACACATCAACACATTGCACAAAGCAGAGCAACACAACATATATGTGGTTCACCCCCACCCTGGGGCTACGTCCACCAACTCTTCTTCTTTATTAGCTTCTTCAATAGGTTACATGCACAGAGCCTCAAAACCTTACTCCGCATAGGACAGAAGATCTACGCAGCTCGTTAAATCCTCCTTCCCCGAGTAGATCTAAGCACACAGCCTTCCACAGCCTCTTACAATGACTTGCACTTAGCTCTGCAAGTCTCACACAGTATGCACAGAGCACTTACAATCCTTTGATCACATAGATCTAGCACTTAGCCATTCGCAACTCTATATCACTTAGCATCTATTTATACTTTACAAAATAGGCCTAAACATGGGTAAACCCATGGGCCAACATCCCATACCCGTTACATAATCCCAAATCCCAAAAAGGGGCCGAGATCCTTCAATCTTTGTTTCGTATTGCGCTCCTCCTTCGACAGGCTTTCGAAATCCCAAAATAGGTCAAACTTGACCAAGGATCTCCCAAAACTTGGTCAAGGGCCAACAGGGCCCCAACACTCACCTGTGACTCGTCCCAAGTCACTCTGATCTAGGTAGTTCTACTTCGAAAGCCTCGAGCGTAGCTCGAGCTGCTTCGACTTGCTGTCGTGCCTTGACCTCCTGTTCAGTGAACTCTTCGATGACTACGTCGTTGACAAGTCCCTCCAGGCATTGTTCAGCTACCGTGACAACCTCCTCCAATTCTGCTCCTCGGCCTTCGACCTCTGTGAATAATTGGTAAGCCTTATCTTGTACCGGTTGGAGCCTCTGAGTTACTTCCATAACTCTGCTCTGGATAGTGTGAACCTGCTACTGAGCAGTGCGCTACTCCTGGGATCACTTCATTCTTTCCATAGCTGACAGGGGTTTCAGCTGCGCTTGTATCGTTTCGGCTTGATACTTTGCCTCTTGGAGTTGTGACTCCAATGCCTTCAGTTTTGGATTCTCAGTGAGTTGTTCGTAGGTCTAGGCACTGCGATCAATGAGTTGCTTACATTCCATAGCAAGGGTTTTTATTCTCTCAACTGCGCTTCGAGCAGTTGCTTCTCTTTGATCCCTTACATCCTGCAGGGTCTCGGGCACTACGCGGAGTTCTAAGTCTGCGATGCGTTGTTGTAGTTGCTGGATAACTTCTGTGAACTGCTCTACTTGTTGTGTGACTCGGTCCTCTGCCTTTATTTCTAAGACTATCACAGAACGAAGTGCTTTGCTGACCGCTTCTTTCACTTCGAGTTGCTCCGCGAGCAACTGTTATTTTCCTTGTTGTAGCTGTGTTTTTCCTTCATCAAACTTTCCTTGGAGAGCAATCTTTTCCTGTTCTGCAGCTCGGCACTGCTCTACAAGTACTCCTTGCACTTGCGTCAAAGCCTGGGTGGCTTGTTCTGTTTCCTCTTGTGCTCGTCGAAGGCGAGCTTCGACTGTCTCAGCTAGTCGGTGGAGTTGGGTTGGCTCATCTCCCAACTCTGGTTCTCCCGATGGCAGAGGCACAGTGGAGACTGCGCGGCTGGACTGAAGAGCCTGTTGTACCCCTCGGAGTTCGACTTCAATCCTATCATACATTTCTTCCTGCTTCGCTCCTTGTTTCTCTGCTATCTCCAGTGAAGCATCGTTCAAGGCTACTATGATGAAATCAAAATCATCAGAGGTGAGGGCAGTCTGCATCTTGGTCATGGTAGCTTTCGATTTCTTCCGGGAAGAAGGTTTCAGGGGAGAAACCTTCCTCTTCTTCAAAGGGTCAACCTCATCTCTGGGCAGTGTTACTTCGTTGGGCCTTTGTTCAGCTTCTACTTCGTCACCACCTCGTCAGTCATATAACATGGAAGTAGTCTTCCCTGAGGTGCTTCTTAAGTTTTGGACCTCCTCAGTCTTCTTCTATCTGCTAATTCCAGGTGTATTATGTTCTTTAGGAGTGTCCTCTAGGCTGTCAATATCATATATCTCTACGGGGTTGGCAGGGATAAGGACGTCAGCGAACCATTCCTTAGTGATTTCTTCAAGGTCTTCTTTTGTAAGCTTATAATATGATTGGAGCTACTCTTGGTGTTCATCTGCTCGCACTGTGATGTAGATAAAGTGGCGATCTATGTTGAACTTCATTAGTGTTCGGAACCTCTGTAAGGTGTTCGGGGTCATGCGAGGCTCGGCTTCGATGGCTCGCTTTAGCTGGAGGTAGTATGTATGAAACACAGCATTCGACTACCACTGTTTGTTCATATCAGTTGAATACCACAAGGTAACGAACTTCGCGGCAAGCAATTCGAACGGCTTGATGTCGGGGAAGGTCGCTCCTTCTGGCAACTCCCAGGCAATAAAGGCAATGAGGACCAGGAGCCAGCTGAAATGAAATTCATAACCATGATCCTGTGCTTCTTGACAATCTAGTTCCAACTAGTTAACTAGGTACTTCGCCCAATTCATCTGTAGACCGTCCACGCACTTCCCTGCGAGGTCAACGACAAAGCCGGTGACCTGCGTAGGTCGGTTCTTCCTTACTAATTTTCCAGCTATCAATTGACATGCAAGGCGCACTGCGCCACTCTGGATGGAAGCTACCTTGTAGCCTCTTGTTCCCTTCTCAACATCACCATATGTATCCTTGATTTTCTGTGCTAGTGCACGATCTGCGGCTTTTCCTGGATAAAAGTCCTGCGAGTCGGGTCCTTGCATACTCAGTCCTGTGATCCTGTGGATTAGCGTTGGGTCAACTGTAATGCGGCGGTCTAGCCATAAATAGCCACCATGGTAACACGACAATAGCAGCTTGACACAGGCGTTGACTTCCTGGTGTCTTCCAAAGTGTGGGATCTTCATGACGTTCAACAGAGTGGGTTGCGCGAGGTTCATCATCCACGACTGAGGGATGATCTTCGAGTTCTTCCCTTTTGTTCTAGTTAGGTACTTGTATAGGGCGAGCATACCATAGATCTTTCGATCTCCGAGGTTGAAGTCACTGAACTTCAACGCTGTGGTCTTATCCTACTCTGCTCGAACTACGTTTATCCCCTTCGGGAGGTACGCAGTGACCATAGTATACTCAAAGTCTCTTGGCACACTATCACAATTCACCGCGCCAGCCAAAGGCGGGATGTAATCGGGCAATATAGATGGAATCAACTTTGCGTTTGCTAGGTCGTCTTTATACTTGGTTCTCTTCTCTACTGATGGTCGGGATGGCCTCGATCCACGAGCAGTGGACGGAGAGGCTTGCAGTCCTCTCGTCGATGATGCTTGCACACCTGTAGACATCGACATGACTCTTTCAGTCATGAGATCAATCAAGACTTCTTCGACAACTCTCTCTGCAGCGGTGAACTCTCTGACATACACGCTCGGGGTTGGAAATCTTCAAGTTCGAGGAGTAACTTAGACACTGCAATAGGACAAAAGGCATTAGCGCAATGATCATTGTGTAAAATCAACAAGTCTGCGGGCTCAGATTCACGGTTAGCAAAAGTGTTCTCGGTGCATGGCGCAACGGGATAAATAGATAACTTGGCAACAGATTGCTTGCAACGGTCAAGAAGCCTTTATTAACTCTGTTATGTCCGTTATGGCGCGATCCAACAGTCTGGTGGCGAACCATAAATGCCTTTCTACCCGTTCAGAGGGTCAGCCGAACGGTTATATTGATCCCAACGGCTATATTGCTTCGCTAGGACGAAGTGCCATGTGACGCTGCTCTGTTATCCCGACGAAGCTCCAATTTTGCAAATTTTCCTTCTGCGAAGTTCCCTCTGGAACCTTCTGTAACTTGTCGATCTTAGCTTTCTTCTTACTTAGCTTTCTAGCTTTCTTTCCAGTGAGCTTCGTCTCGGTATGCCTTTTTTCCATTCTGATTCTTATCTTCTTTTGGCATAGTTACTTCGCGTTGTTGAGATTCTTTCCTAAGAGTCGAGGGAGATACTTCTTCTTTATGTAGAAAACGTACTTCAATTTTCTGTGGGTCTTCTAGTGTTCTTGCAACTTCGATATCCGAGTGTCTGGAGTTAGATAGCTTCGATCTATTCTCCTGTTCTTCAATCAAGTGTGCGATCCTTCTAGTCATGAAATCTTTTAACACTTGTTTCTTCTGCGCTAAAACTTCTTCTTCTTCCTTCCTTCCTTCTAGCCTGATCTCTTTTAATCCAAGGTTTTCCTAGTAACATGGTAAATGGGGTGTTGTTCTCAATAAATTTAACAATCTCAAAATCTTCCTCTGTCGAAGTTCCATTGGCATTCATAGAAATCTGGGTGAGTTTTCCACATAGGTTTATCAGCTTTCCTTTGAATAGGCCTATTCCTCCTAATGAAGGAATCATAACAGGCTTCCCTAAAAGTTCCCAAGTTCTTTCTGTCAGGATATTCACCTGTGTTTCCTCATCCAAAACACAGTCAACGTCGAAGTCTCCTATTCTTACTTCAAGGCATTCTTTTTCTTTGAAGACCTCTGATAAACTGACATGTCGGTGATCATTCAGGGTTTCTTTCATCTACAGCAATACTTTCTCTAAGTCTTTCTGGGGTTCTGCCATTTCTGGATCTGCCTTAGAGTTTTCTTGTTTCATGATCATTTCTTCAAGCTTAGCAATCATTCTAGGGCAATCCAATACTTTATGGTCCATAGCTTTGCAACAAAGACAACTAGGTCTTCTCCCAAGGCACTCCTTAGCAAGATGTCCCGGTCTTTTGCAACTGTAACAGAGGGTTAATCCTTTTTTTCTTTTAAATGATTCTCAGCTCTTTCTATACTGCGCGCTAGAATCATGGTAGCTAACATGCAAACATTTCTTTCTAGGATCCCGCATCCACTTGTTAGTCCAAACATTCTTTCTATGCATAGGTATAACATATCTTCCACTATTCTTATCAGATCTACACATATCAAACCTTCTTTCATCTATTAGTGCCCTAGTTTTCAAGCTAAGACAAAATCTATCAAACATACCTAGATCCATATTTTAGAAACAAAAATTTCCACTTATCTTACTTCTACAGAGTACAAAGCATTCAGATCTAGAACTTTTCACTATTCTTACCTTTATCAGAGCACAGAGCTTGCAAATCTTACCTCTTTTTAATCAAGAATTCTCGCTTTTACCTTTCTCAGAGCACAAAGCTTTCAGAGCTCACCTCTTTTCTTCAGATCGGACTTCTTTTCTTTAGCACAGAGCTTCACAACTAAGTAGAGTATTGCGCACTAGGGCGACAGATCTACGCACAGAGCTTTCACAATTTCAGGGCAGATCTTTGCACAAAGTTTCTCCTTCCTTAGTTCCCAGCAATCACAGTTTCAGGTCCCAGCAACAGAACAATTTGTTGGCACAGGGGCAGACCCAGGGTTCAACACTACAACAGCGCACCAAACAAACCCTAACTACCGGCCCTTTCGGCAACACCTGCAAAGCAGATGAAGTCTCACCCGAGGTAGAGGCAGGGGTGGTTGCAGGACTCAGGTGTCTGCAACCTTAGCTGGGACACAGATTTGTGATTGTAATACTTAACAGAGCACTTAGCACCGACAGTTCATCACTATTTAACCACTATCTACTTCGCAGATAAAACAAAGCATCACATCATTCATTCAGATCTGGTGTATCTAAGCACTTATCATAGAGAAGTAGGTTAGATCTAATAGATTCAAGCACTAAGCACATTCACATAGGTCAGATCTAGCATCCATATACATCATTAGCACAAATCATAAACAGATTTATCTATCTATATCAAAGCACTTAGCAAGTAAAGACATAAACACATCAACACATTGCACAAAGCAGAGCAACAAAGCATATACGTGGTTCACCCCCACCCTGGGGCTACGTCCACTAACTCTTCTTCTTTATTAGCTTCTTCAATAGGTTACATGCACAGAACCTCAAAACCCTACTCCACATAGGACAGGAGATCTGCACAGCTCGCTAGATCCTCCTTTCCTGAGTAGATCTAAGCACACAGCCTTCCACGGCCTCTTACAATGACTTGCACTTAGCTCTGCAAGTCTCACACAGTATGCACAGAGCACTTACAATCCTTTGATCACATAGATCTAGCACTTAGCCATTCGTAACTCTATATCACTTAGCATCTATTTATACTTTACAAAATAAGCCTAAACATGGGTAAACACATGGGCCGACATCCCATACCCGTTACATAATCCCAAATCCCTAAAAGGACCCAAAAAGGGGATGAGATCCCGCGATCTTTGCTTCGTCTTGCGCTCCTCCTTCGACAAGCTGTCGAAGTCCCAAAATAGGTCAAACTTGACCAAGGATCTCCCAAAACTTGGTCAAGGGCCAACAATAATCCTCTTCCACCAGCAGAAAAGATGGCTCCACCACCTCCACCACCGGTATGTGAGTTGCCTCCTGAGCCAACTCTTGCAGATGATATTTAGTTGAATATCGATGTTTCAAACATGTTTGGAAAGTTGAATATGACAGTTCCAGTGACAGAGATGTCAAAGATCCCTTCCGTGAAAAGGAAATTTTTGAGGATATTACAGGTGCCAGCTAAGAAAGAGGATCCTCCCATCGTACTAAACACCATGTATCTGGATCGGCCAAAAGACAAGAACCTGCCTTTTTATCTCTCATTAGGCATGAATTACCTCCGCTTGAATAACTGCATGCTTGATTCAGGGGCTTCAGCAAATGTCATATCTTTGAAGGTAATGAAACAGCTTAGTTTGAAGACAACCCAACCTTATGGAAATGTTTGTGGTCTTGATTCAAGAAGAGTTAAGGTCTTGGGATTATGTGAAGACGTTCAAGTATTTTTGATAGACTTTCCACATATCAGCGTCCTCATGGCTATATTGGTAATCGATGTCCCTGATGCCTGGGGGATGCTCTTGTCAAGGACCTGGTCCTCATCCCTTGGAGGTTTCCTTAGTATGTACTATGAATATTACACATGCATATATTCCCATGGGCGATGGCACGTATGAGATCCTGCATAACAGGGAGAAGAAAGATACACATGTGATGAATCTGAGAAGGGCCAGCTATGTCAGTGAACACTACCATGATATACCTCCACAGATTTTTGAGTATGATCCATCTGAGTTGCCCTTTATGCAGGAAGATGCAGTGGAAATGTTTTTACCATGGACAAATAAAAAGAAAGTTGCACGGTACCATAATAAGGAGTCATAATCTATTCATATTATACGAAGGGAAAATGAGAAAAGTAAAGAAATCGTCAAAGATACCGTCCACACAGAGCCTCCATACAATGAGAATACACCTTGCACCAATCTCAATGAAGGAACTCTTGTGCTTATGTGGGACAAAAGAAAGGGCAAGCCCAGACATGAACAGAGAGAAAATAACTCATGGCTTGGCCCTTACATCATAGAAAGAAGTCTGACAAAGAAAAGTACTATCTGACAACATTAGATGGGAGAAAGATGCCATTTCCCATAGACGGGTCTCTTCTCCGACCTCACATCTAGGTCACATGACTTCTTCAGGGCCCGTGCCCTAGGTAAGTAGGTAAGTCATTTTGATTCACTGCATTTGCAACTTGATTGCTCATACTAGTTTAGATGCATTTCATTTTTTATTCTACTCTACTTGCATATTGATTTCATGCTTAGTTTAGAATTTTTTGAAAAAATGTCAAAAGTTTATTTTCTAGTTTAGTGGGTTTTGATATATGAGAACAAGGATGAGTAGGCCATCCTGCACTTGACAGTTTGATGTTGACTTGCAGGCACAGGTCGACCAAGAGATGTTGCGGTTCTCATGCACTCTACGGCGAGCATAGGTCCCCAAGTAGGAGCCAAATGTTATCCCCATTTTGTGGATAACTAAGGAGATGATGTCTCGAGGCCCTCGGGTTGCAAATATGGAGTGTCGAGAGACTACATGACCAGCGGTATGCTTTGCACAGATGGAAAACCCACTCACCACCACAGATGGCCACAAGTTTACAGATGGCATCCACCACACCAGTTGGCTTCAAGAAGGCAGTGGACCTTGCTCCATGAGGTACAAGTCAGTATTATGGTGAGCATCATTTAAATACCTAAGCCATTTGATTATGTTGTATCTTAGATTGCTCTAGATTTCATGATATGTGCTTGGACATTATGCCTTTTTCCCTGCTTCACCTTGGGGGTTGACATTGTGCCCTAGTAAGTGGTGTTCTTTGGGAATGGGTTTACTACTGGGAAATCCCTTAATTAGCCATCGTACCGTTCCCGAACATACTTACCATTTTCCATCATTATTCCCCTATGTTTCCTTATCTCTTGGGATTTTAGGGTGTATTGACCCAAGAAGGGGTTGTCCCTCATTCTATGGGAAGAAGGGGCTAAAGGCCCAGAGGGGTTGGTGTTGGGTAAAAGATAAAATCCATATGTAAACCCTCCAGATGCTTTGCCCAGGGATCACCCAAGAAAGCAATAAAACGCTTATCTTTAAATAAAAGGGGACCCATAATATAACAAAGAATTGCATTAAAGGTAGATTGAAGGATAGGAGGTCTCATCACGAGCCGACCTATCACGTCCATGGATATCTAGTGGTATGACATTGTCATTATCTAGTCACCAAACCAGGGCAGTGACTCTCAGTTGCATGGCTAGGAGAAAGGGGGGGTCTCATCATGAGCCAGCCTTCTCATTTCCATTAGGCATTCGTGGCTGACATTTCCACCATCTGGTCACCGCGCCAGGGCAATGACCTTCAACCTATCCTTGTGCTAAAGAAAATATAAAGAAAGAAAGATAAAAGGAAAATAATGGGCTTGGAAAAAGTGCATTGCGAACGAAGGTACCACACACCCTCTACAAAGGCACCCATCAATAAGACACTATGACCCCTTGTATGTCATGAGCCTTATGCCCATTGAGTCTTGACCCCATCCACTTCATACACTCCACATGGCTTAGAGAGGGACCTCTTGGAGGCTCTCCTTGACCTAGGGCAAGATCTACCCAACAAGACATCTCGTCAACCCTCCCATACTTAAGCTTGACAAGTCGCATAGTGTCTTTGAGTTGTTAATTGTTTGAAATGATAATCTTTGATGCACATGCTTAGATGGCTTGTTTATTGATTGGATCCACTTATCATGATGTTATGACTTGAGCTCCTTGGAGGGAGTGTCCATTTGTTTTTGCAGGACCTAGCTGGTGGACAGTTTTGGGAGAACATGCCTAGCTTGGGCTTCCATGGGGCTACAAGCCCATAGGTTGGATGCCAAGGGCCCGCATGCCAAATGAGAGAGAGATGACTTGGACGGCCTTGATGATGACTTGGATGACCTAGCCCACCCATTGCTTGCTAAGCGATTTGCCCAAGAGAGGCAAAATGTCCCACTTTTGAGCATGACATCATGGTATTGGGGGTTTGGGCTTGGTGGTGAGGTACCACTCACTTGCACTTGGACGTTTTGAGTAGAAGAGGGTTTTCACCAAGAAAAGTTCATCTAGATGCTTGACACATGGCCTTGGGAGGCCCTTCCATCTTTCTCCAGCACCAACGACCTTCTCAAAGTGGCAAAACGTCCCCTAAAGGGATGACGCCATCCTTAATTAGGGTTTAATTTGTGCAAAACATGAAATTTTAAGTGAATTGTTTAATATTATTGTGTTAGGGGGCAAGATTAGGTTTGTTGATCCCTAATCTTGTGTTCTACTCCTTATTTTGTGGACAAGCCATGTTGGCTAATTTTTGTATAAATAGACATCATAAGATCTCAAATGAAATCATAAATTTCCTCTCACAAGAGGTTTTGGTCTGAAATTTCGGCCTCCTTACCTCTTTAGCTTTTGTGCACTTGAGTATGGCTGAAATTTTTGAATGGTTAATGGAAGAAGTAATGTGCTAGCCTTGGAAGGTTATTTTCTAGCTCTTGTGGTGGATTGTCTTAGCATCTCTCTTGATCTTGGTATGGTTTTTACTCTCTTGCTATCATTTTAATCAAGTCAAGTATTGTTATGCTAGGAACTAGGTGGGAAGTATAAGGGCATACACTCCCACCATAGTCTTCACCATTTTTGCTTCATTTTATTTCTTCATCTCATTGACAAGGGTTTGCTAAGAGAAGTATAAGGGCATACACCTTCTTAGCTTAAACCGTAGCTTAGAGAAACTTGCCTTGGGAGGTAAAAGGGTTTACACCACTGTTGAATATATCGTCGAAATATCGGATATGTCGCCGACATTTTCCCTTGGCCGAAACTTTCCCCCGAAAATTTCGCGACATATCCGAAACTTTGAAAGTGTCCCGACACTTTCATTATCTCGCGACATTTTGCCAATGTGTCGCGAGTCGATACAATATGTCGGCCTGCTGAGGTTTTTTGCGGGTGATATTTGTCTCAACACCTACGCACTTACTTTTCTTTGACACCTGGACAAAACGTCCTGGAAATGGTCGTTCATCTCAACACCTTTAGACAATTTTCACCTATGTGCTCACTTATTAACACTTGGGCTCTTGAGTGATATTTGATTGATGTTAATACGCTTCTCCCCGAGTGGGAATTTACCTTGACAGTGGAGACTTGGAGCTGCAACTTGGCAATCTGATTTACCCCATGTAAGTTTACCTTTAATGTTTCATTTTATGAGGATTAGTGGCATTTTAACATTTTCAACTAATGGGATATATCACATATTTCTAGTGGAGAGTGCTTTGTTGTTGTTTATATACGCCGAGGGTTCTATTCTCTTCCGACGCGTTGAGAAATTATCACACCTCTCATGGGATTTCCATTGGCGCCATGTGTATGATTTTCCTAATCGTGGCTTGCGTTGATTGTTGTGACTTTGATCTCGGTGCTTGTGACATTTGGAGGATCGTGCTTGGTTTGGGATTGGT
>ML777226.1:1023942-1045773 GCA_009831015.1 Picea engelmannii | reverse complement strand
TTTTATTGGCATTTTTGGCATTTATCTTGGTGGAAGGTGTTACAACTAGGGTTTGCTACTTGATTTCTTGGTTAAATGTAAGTAAATTTCTGCAAAACTTCTTGAATGAATGGTTGTAGTGTTATTTCTCTTGCATTTATGGTAATAATTTTGTTGATTTAAACCCTAGGGGACAAGCACACATAGAAGGTCCTTGTCTCATGTCCCCAATAAGATTGTTTGCCATTTTATTTGTTTAAGTGAGATAGAGCCTTGCCCTAGCAACACTCTACTCTTTCATGCTGAAGAGAATTGAGCCTTGCCTTAGCAACACTCAAATATATCTTCTCCTATGCTAGCCGTTTTACATTTTTTTAAAGCTAAGAAGGAGAAAACACATCAAGGTCTAGTTCCCCTGCACCTTGATGAGCCGATTTTCCCTAGGGTTTGCTTGGTAAAGCCTTTCTATAGCAACACATTCCCTGCAAAACCTCTTGTCTCAGTTTTATGCAACCTTTTGAGCTAGCCGTTTTTGCCATTGAGCTAAGGAAGGAGGAGACAGCACTGAGGCCTAGTTCCCCTACACCAAAGTGAGCCTCTCTCCCCTAGGGTTTTGTCCTTGAGGCCTTGCCATAGCAACACTTCAAGGCTTGACCCTCTCGTCCTTAGTCTTACTATCACCTTTGATCCTTCAACTTCTGTGTCCTCCTTTTGACTCCATTTACCCTAGGAATGCACTAATCTAAGGCCTAGCTGGTGAGTACTATGATCAAAACAACTCTTGATACTTTGAACAAAACCCTAACTACTCTAACCCTAACCTAAGATTAACCTTACTAACTAATTGTTGTCATTATCCTTTTGCTATTAAAACTCATTGTGCAACTATCGTTTTCTTATGAGAAATTGAATGGTTATTTAAGGCATTGTTTAAATGAAGTGTTAATTGTTATAATTGAATGCCACGTTCCTTTAAACATTTATTGAAGAAATGATATTGTGCATCATTGCTATTATATAAACATTGACTTCATCAATATTTATTTCTTAATTGCTTATATATCAGATAGTCATTGATTATATGAAGTACTAACCAAGCGAGTAAGCTTGCATATATCTATCTCTTGTTGCTTTGTCTCGAGCAGGTACATCTCATTTTGGTTATACTTCTCTTTATTGGCTGGTTAGTCGGACTATTTGTTCGGTGATGACTTGTGAGGGGGGGAATTTATCTTTTATCCTATAATCTTTTGCCTTCTCAAAACCCCAAGTCACCGGGGACGTCTCCCCTGGGCCTTACCTCCCTAAACAGAAAGAACCTTCCTATCGAGGTGACATTGGGTGGGATTGGTTCAGTTACGCCAGTTTACCTCTTTATATCTATCTTTTATCTTAACTACAAACTGTGCGATAACAGGCACCTCACATCCACTAGGGCATCCTCATCCAAGGGCTACTTATGGCTGCTGTTATAAATTTGCATCTTCAGCCATTAGGGCTGCAGAAACCCTAACATACTTGCTTTAATAACTCTCTTATCAACCATTGTTTTTTCCTCAAAGTTTGCACACTTACTCTACTTGTCCTAGTGCACTTTTTGGCAACTTTTTAGAGGATTTCAGTGGCTGATTTTATTGATTTTTGGCAACTTTCTGATCCAACTAACATATACTGTTGCAAAGTGTCTTTTTTTGTGTCTCGGGCAGGTACACTCATCCGGAAAAGCACTATACTTGTGGGGCAGTCATTCCCTAACTTGCAAGGCATCTCTCCCTACCTTTATTGCGATTTAGACTTGACTTATAGGGGCTCCATTTCCACTTCCTTCCATCTCCGTCTCAATCCCCCTAGGGTCACCAGGATCGCCTCCCTAGAGTGACCTAGTCACCCTTGAAGTGCGGGACCTACATCGAGGTGACATTGGGTGTAGGATTCCCATAGTTATAGCACTTGTTCCTTGGTTGGGTCGGGATTTTCCCAAGCTACAACTTGTGCCATAACATGGCTCAACCAGACTGACAAAGCCAATACAAAGGAATCCACAAGCACGACATGAGAACAGAGTGGCAGATATGAGATCTCTATCATAGGATGCCCATGACCATGTAACAACCAGTTTGAAAGGCTGTGTGGAAGCATAAAGTTCTATTAATAGAACAAAACAAAGCTCTTTGATCATTGGGAGAGCTTTAGACAAAATCTAATTCAACATTCACTGTTAGAAAGCCTTTCCTAAAGACCCAATCAATGGTTCGGTATTCTTGAAATAGTGCGTCCTTAATGAATGAAAATTAAAAAAAGTCGCAGAAAGTGCAAAGCTTTAGCTCAAAAATTCACCTGTAAGTATAAACAAATGTTAATTTAGATCAAAGCCTATCTGATTCAGATTAGCATGACAAGAAGCATGTACTATAGTATTGTTTTCATCTTCTACATGCAAGGCCTCTTCGATAAAACTGGTACATGAAATCGGGGATCGTAGGTCAAGTATATATGCAATTTTGTGGCCCACATTACCCAAACATGATACTTGAACCAGCCAGTGGATGTGCCAATCTCAAGGGATCATGCTAACTCTGGCACACGAAAGGGGATGGGCCACGACATCATACACAGAAGTACCCAACACAACAGGCCACATTTTTTTCTGAAATATGCATCTGTTTTTCTATTGATAAAACATGCACAAATACATATTACAAAAAAAAACAAGGGGTTTAGCTCAACTGGTTGCCAATATCGCTGAGCAATTGGTTAGTTCCATACCAGCAGGTGCCTGGTTCAAATCCCCCTAGGTGAGGAACACTAATCTATGTTGACGGGTTTACTAGGGATACCATCCATGAATGTGGGTAAGCATTCCTTGGATTTCCCCACAAGGGTTTCCTTGGAAAAGAAAAAAACACATTACAAAAATGGAGAGCAGGTGGGCTGCAACTAAAACACATTTATCAAGGTAATTAACAATACCTCCTATGCTAGATATACACTTATTTCTTACATCACACAGAATCAGCACTAAGGCCTCCATCTAAAGAGCGTTTGGAAAACCAAAATTTTGCCACCTAGGATGAGCCAGTACACCTAACCACCAAACCTTCAAGCATTTAACACTGCATGAAAGAACAATAAGCGCACCAACTCAGGCATCAGGCATTGCTATAGCAGCAAGAATCATCAGCTCATCATCACTGCCTCTTTCACTGCCTCTTTTGGGCCAGCTTGCATCCTTTGGAGGTTCTTCTGGCAGCAAGGGGTCCCATCCTACTCCAACATCCCATTGCAACTGCTCACCTTCTGAAATCATGAATACAATGCAAAAGAACTTGCTATGGTTTCAGAGCATCATCAGTGCCTCTTTTGGGCCAGTTTGTGTCCTTTTGGGGCTCTTCCAGCAGCAAGGGGCCCCATCCTACTCCACGTCCTGTTGCAGCTGCTCACCTTCTGTATCTTCCTTCTCTATTGGCCCGACCTGCCTGGTGCCAACACGGCTGCCTCAACTCCTAACGAGACTATTGTGAAAGGTTTGGGAAGGGGTCTGGCGGGACTTGCTCATAGTACATGGTGCCCTGCCTCAGAATCCCAAGAGCTAGCTAGAAGAGGTGGTCAATGTTCATTGCTGCCTTACTGACTTTTGCTTGAATCTGCAAGGACAAGTTGGTGATAATTGCCACTCTATCAGTCCAAGTGAGGTCTAAGATAGCATCTTTTCAATTAAACAGAGTATCATTCTGGCACTTCCAGAGATAAATATTAATACATCTCATGCTGCACACTACACAGGCTGAACTAGTAATGCCAACTTTGTGCAACCTACTCTTATGTTTCAAGGACGCATGAGCCTTCCAAATGGATTGACACTGCCACAGAAATCTCTCCACCAGATCCCCAAACCCCACCCTTTATTAAATGTCCTTCATAGATATAAATAGGCTTCCCACTTCCAAGCCCTCCAGAGAGGACCTTTCCCTGCATCTGCATTTTATATAAACAGCGGTCTGGAACTTTTGGTCATGGTTTCAGGCTGAATTTCAGTCCCTGTTTGTAGCTCCACTCCCCTGGAAGGGGCCCCTCCTAGGGAACATTTGGATGGTCAGGGACAGCTGCAAATTATTTTGGCTTTCAGTTCATTTGGTTGCAATTGGTTTTTTGTGGACACTGTACAGTGTAAACATTATTGTAAAGTTACTTTCAATGAAGTTCCTCGTCCCCTTTCTCTTGGGGATTTGCAGACGTTTTAGCATGAGTTGGCTCTACTCCTGCAAGTTCACCAACATGCTTTCTTCTGTGATCTTGATATGATTGTCTTTTTAGCTTTCGTGGACTTGGATTTCCTGGTTCCCCTGTTGTCTGTATGACCAACAAGAAAACAATATCTTTTGAGAGTACAACTTGATGTTAGTGCTTCATAAAACCTTGGACTTGTCAATAAAAACAATAAGTTGATGCAAGATGAAGCAAACAGAATTTTATAACAGCAATGTATACAAGATGATAGCTTCACGGTAAATGCCTTAAAAGAGCTTCACAATGACCAAAAATAATAACCCAATAATAGCAATGTACTAGCACTTGTCGGAAGCTAATTAGGCAGTGTAACAATCAACTTTTGCAATTGTTTCTAAGTGTTTTTACTGTTGTAATAAATGGTTGTAGCTTACTTTTGTAACAGCAGCAAGAAGGTTAGCGAATTAGTCTAATCTAGGGTTAGGAAAGGTTAGTAGGTTGCTTGAGGTAAAAGATTTAAGGGTTGCTTTCATCAATCAATCAAATTCAAGGTCTAAATCAGTACATTTTAGAGCTAATGGAGTTACTTTGCAGCAGCAAACTTGAAGGACACAAATGATAATGTAAGAGCTAAGGACAAAGAAGGATGATGATTGAGGTGTTGGTAACCCAAGGCCTAAATCAACAAGTCTGAGAAGGAAAACGGCTACTAGGAAGTAGGTAACCCTAGGCCCTAGCGGTTTTCCTTCTTCTTTAGCTCAAGCTTGGAGCAAACAACGGCTTGATGAAGCAAATGATACTAGAGTCCTGCAATGGAAGGGCTCTAGCACAATGCTTCAAAGGTAGGGTTTCTAGCACAATCTAGTAGGTGAAAAGTTGTTAAGAGAAGGACAATAACATGTGCTTGTTCTCCTAGGGTTTTAAACTAGCAATTTCATAATCTTGGAAAAAATGCAAAGTAAATATACCATAACCATTCAAAGCAAAAAAGGATTGCAGAAATTCACTTACATTCACCAAGAATAATCTAGCAATTAGCCTAGTTGAAGACTTTCCACCAAGAAAAATGCCAAGAAACACCAAATTTAGCCTCCTCCAAGAAGTGCGCCTAAAATTTCAGTGAATAACCCTTAAGTAGGGCGCCAATTTCAGACCTCACTTGTGAGTGAATGAATCATGAAAAAATACAAGGGGAAAATCCCCTATTTATACAGTGAAAATGACCTTTAATTTACAAAATTAGGTCAAAAAGGCTGACATGGCCAGTTTACATGAGAAAATTCATTTTTAAATAAATTTGACAAATAAAACCCTAATTTGATCTTTTTAGGGTGACGTCATGCCCCTCCTAGGATGACGTTAGCCTCTCTGTTGAAACGCTAGCCCTCCAAGTGAAACGTTGGGGCTCAAAACCCCTGAGGAGCTGCCACACGTGCCAACCCAAAGCGCCCTCAAGCTGGACACCTCAACTAGGTGACGTCAAGGCTCTGAATGATGACGTCTAGGGCCTTCAGGGGACAATATCATGTGGGAGGGCAAGACCCCCCTAGGTCCAGGCCTGCCAGGCTGTCTCTGCTGGAACATCCTCCTCTCTCTCCGGTGCAAGCCTATGGTATATGTCTTCCCTTTGTTGGGGTCTCAACATCCATCTCATGGGCTTTTAGCCCTATGGAGGTCCGAACTAATCATCTCCCCATGTGTACCTATCCATCGGGCATGGTCCTGCAGTAACAACAATTATGCCCTCCATGGGCTCATAAGTCACAAGGATCATAGCAATGTCAATCACGTCTAATAATCAAGTTATCTAAACATATGCATAAAACCCCCATTTCCCAGACAAGTGCTCAAAGACGTTATGCTATTCTACAAGCCAGGTTTGGAGAGGGTTTCAGGAGGTCCTATCAAATTTGGATGTGCGATGTTTCTAGGTGAAGACCAATCCAGGTCATGTAAGTGGATGAGGTGGTATGGGGATGTTTGAGCAATGAGTGCAGTGATGACAGGGAAATGTATGGCTTACCTGTGGGTGCCTCTGAAGAGGGTGAGTTGCACCTTGTCATGGATGCAAATGTTTCCAAGCCCATTCAATGCCTTTTACTTTTTTATCTTATTGTTTTTTCTTTCAAGAGAATAGATGGGGGACACTACCCTGGCGTGGTGACCAGTGGTGACAGTGTTACCCAAAAGCATTTCACGGAGATGAGAAGGTTGGCTCGTGATGAGACCCCCTTTCTCTTGGCTATGCCAACAAGAGCCACTACCCTGGCTTAGTGACCAGCTGAATGGTAGTGTCATACAGCTACAGCCCATGGACCTATTAGGCTAGCTCGTGATGAGACCCCCTATCCTCCAACTAGTTCTTGAGTTTATTTATTTTATGGGTCCCTCCATTTCTTGCTGAGAAGCTTTTTACTGCTTTCTCGGGGATCCCTGCGTGAAGCATCTGAAGGTTTTGTTCTTTTGGCTTTTATCTTTTGCCGGCTACTTTTACCCTCTGGGCCTTTAGCCCCTTCTTCCCACAAGGTAAGGTACAACCCTTTACTAGCTTGGCAAACCCACTGCCCGAACCAATGTAGGGGATGGATGAGAGGGAAGATAATGGAAAGTGATAAGTATGGTGGGAATGGACGATGGCCTTTCATGAACCCACCCGGTGGCAACTCACTCCTAAGGGAATAAACTCGCTAGGGCATTCTGTCACCCCCCCATGTATGGACAAGTGGAAAGGCATAAAATCCAAGCACACGTCATGAAGCAAAAAGATTTAAATGCACATATTCAAATGTTTTGAGAATTAGAGTGACACATACCATGATACTCGGACTCATTACCTCATGGAGCAAGACCCACTGCTGCTGAAGGACCGGGTCGATGGGATGGATGTTGTTGCTGCTGACAGGATGGAGGCGTTGAAGACGAAGGATGGGCCCTCCAGGGCCAGGCTCAAGTCATTATGGTTCTCAGTATTCCATGTCTAGGACCTATGGGCCTCGAGACATAATCTCCTTAGTTATCCCTGGGCTAGGGGATAACACAGTCTACTTTGCCTTTCCTTTGAGGTATCCTCCTTCTCCTTAAGCTATTTTATTGAGGACCAATTCTCTCTCTCTTGACTCAACTCAATTCCAATATAGAACAAACAGCTTTCTATCAGGGGCAACCTGAATTCTTTCTCATTGCATCAATATATCCTTCCAATCATCAACTCTTGACCTTCCACCAAGCTCAACTACTCAGTTGTATGAGTTCCCCTTTACCCATTCTTGGCTAGACTTCAATGCCATGTTTTCATCTCTTTGACTTCTCACATGTAACCTTCCAACTTCTTTTGCATGCTCAGTAATTTGTTTTCTCTCACACACATCTCTCATGCTAGAATTATCACTAGTTCATTGACTTCCCGTCTACACCTCCAAAGCTATATCTCATCCTATGCACTCGCTTCACTTTCCATTCTCTATTAAACTCCAAGCAGGCATTCTTCAAGATGTCCCTACATCATCTTCTAATACTTTAAAGAAGTTTCAAAATGTTGGTGGATTTGACTTTAATCATGTAGTCCTTGAGAATACTTGCTTTCTGTGGATGTTTTCAACCTTATGAGTTGAGGTTCCCACATGAGAATTCCATAATGGGGGTGACAAGCCAACTTTCATTGTATTGTTATTTCAAGGTGTAGAGCCATGAGACTTAAAGCCCGATCCCTTAGAAGTTCCATGCACAACTTAGGCTTCTTTTGTGGCAGTTGCACCATTTCTTTACGACAATGAAATCGACTGCCTTTGAGTCTATTATTACCTATTAGCCTAGGTATGTCTTTTGCCCACCACAATGCAACCATCATCATTGGTTGGAGGAGCTTTAGGAGCTTGGAGAGCAGGGGGAACAACAATCTTGGTATAAGTTAGAGAGTTCTTAGCAAACAAAGTATAGTCTTTGATCTTGTGATCAAACTATGGCACCAAAAGGATGTATTTGAAAGGTTGATATATCGAATAGGTTACAAAATCCCCTATCTCCAACATGAATATCTACATAATCTTTCAAGACTTTCAAGTAGGTCAACCTGAAGGTATATATGTTTATGGGGCCTAAAATTAAATACCCTCTAAGGCTCATGACAAAGTCCCCTAGAGGTTTTGCCAAACGACCTAAAAAGAACCAATATTGGACACAAAGGCCTAGGAATTCACCAAGACCAAACAATGAAGCTCAACTACCTTGTAAGTCAAGAAGTTTTCAACTAACCCAAAGAAGAAAACTGAGGTGCTTTGGCAAACCCATGGACCACAACTAATAACTTGGAGATATGAGTTGAGGTCCAAAAAGAAAAAGAAGAAAAAAATCCTAATAACATTGCGATACCCTAGATCTGGCAACCATGTGGCTCCTAGGCTTTTCTAGTCCAAGACCTAGTTTATTTTTTAACGAGAACCTACAAACATAGTAGCCAAGCAATGCATGATGGGTTTAACTTTCATAAGCATAATTCTATTCAACCACATCAATAACAATAGGAATATTAGACTCTAAGTCAAAAACATCACCTCGTGATAGACCTTCGGAAAAAATTTATCGATCTATTTGGCACCATCTTCCTCATAACCTGCAACAACGTTATTGTTTTCATCTTATGTATGAGCCATTATAGGCCCCTCCACATAATGGGAAAGAGGTCAACAACCGGATCCGGATAAGCTAGTTAATGTTGACAATGACAAGAGGCACGTGAATTAATAACTAGCATTTAAGGAGAGCATGCAAGGAAGCCACAGTTTCAAGCTCCCTCCAATGCCCTATTGTGAGCAACCTCTGAGATTTTATTTTCTATACAATTTCTTCAAATATAAAGCCCTTATAACATATTTTCTTTTTGGAATTTGGTTTCTTTGATGCTCTACAATTAATATAAAGCACGCCTTGTAAAATATTCAAACAGCATTCCGCTAGTAGCAAGATATCGTGTGATTATTTCCTCTCAGGCTCGTATTGTTTCCTTTTTTTCTAATTTGCAGTATATGGTCACCTTTAGGTTGTAGTGGGACAAAACAAGCATAACTACTTGAACCATATACCCATATCTCAATCCGATATTTCATAGCATGGGATCATTCACAAAAACAACCAATATTCATTAAAAAAGTCGACCAAAATTTCCACCTAAAGGAGATGTTGCTACTAATTGTTATTTTTAATAAAACCCAAACCTTGTATTTTATCCTTGAAGTAGCCTTTGATGGTCTTCATCCAGCACCGCCGATCTTCCTTAAAAGGGCTTCACGCCCTGGGAAAGGACTGCTACCTTTGGGCAGTTGTTCCAATTGGGTCTGGCTGAAATCTTTCCTCGATTTTTGTCTCGCCCTCCTTGTCTCTCTCCTCTTGAGAAGCTCTGCCTTCAACCCATTTGGATCATCACAAACACCATCATAATCGTCTCTAGTAAATGTATTAGCACTTACAGAAGACCCAAACCCGGATTTTGCCTTGGTGGGTCTCCCCATTTGTTTCTGCAAACTCAAGTTAAGCTGACGATTTGGTCTGTCCTTAATCCTGGGTATCCTCCCACCCTTAGAGGTACCTAAAAGTGAAAAATTGACTTTTCTCCACCCAGCTTCATCATCCATATCCCAACCAAATCTAGTAGCCATTTGAAAAATATCAGCCCCAGGGGAAGAGGAGGATCTGACAACTGAACTGGCATACTTTCCACAGCCGTCCATCGCCATTTGAACTTTCTCCCATTCCAATCTATCCCTGTAAAAGGGGTCTTCAAGCACTTGTTCTGCTAATTCAGACCACTCACCTGTAGGCCCGCCACTGACATTCTCCACGACCCATCTCAAGTATCTGGGTGGCAAAGTCCCCATCATTCTTCCCTTATATTTTCCAAAGTTTATGATTGTGTCCCTTGCAGGACTCCTGCAGAACACTCCAATGCTTTTCTTCTTGGGCATTAACTTAAGCCCCTCAGAAGACATGTTGTGGAGGGAGAGGAATACGCTGTTGAGGGAAATGGACACGGCAGAATAAGAATACGTGTGCAAGTGTTGCTGATAATCATGAGATTGAAGGGATGAGAAGAGTGTCGAAGGCCTACGCTGCTGGAGTAGTACGTTATCCATAATCTTTTCCTTCCAGAATTTAGACTCCAGGATGGCATGTCTTCGCATTTTGTTGTTTCGCTGGTGGTTTAGTTTTACACCGCATGATTTTTAAATTTTAGTTGTATTTGTGTGTGAAAAATTGTACTCATCGTATATAAGTGATATTCTTTCGGTACTTATCATGTAAGTGATATTATTCAAGGCTCCCATTGTCTCTCATTCTATGCATATTCATTATGTGGAGAGGTTAAGTTTAAGCATAGAAAATTTTAGCGGTGAAATGAGAGGGTAGTAAATTTTGGTTGGGTAAATTATTTCTATAGAAGATTTTGAAGGATTTTAATATATATAGCTCCATAGTATTTTTGAGAGGAGAGTAAGTAAATATATTTTTGCTCTGTCAAATTCAAATTAGATCCTTTCTTCGCCCTAATTTTTTGAAGTATGGAATTTATCGGAGGTATTTTGCCCTATTTTTTGGCCATGGGAATTTTTAGACGTATTTCGCCCTTTTTTTTTATGGTATGTTCATGGTTTGTCATTGGGATCCCTCCTCTAGCTTGTGGTTGTGACTTATGTAGCAAGTGTCATATGCCTATGGAGGAATTTTGTTCCGCTTACTCAGTTGGAGAAAACCCAAAAATGTTTGAGCTCCGTAGAAAATAAAATGATTACCACCTACAAATATTTAGTACCCACGAATCTAATTTTCACAAACCTTCCATGAGTTGTGGATGCCTCTTTGATGGTGCATTGTGATAGACAAAGTATGTATGCTTCCTTGTGCTTCGAGTCTTCTCTTTCTGGGCGCCTTTTGTGATTGCTAGGCACAAATAATTCAGAGAGGCAACATTATTCTACTTGTGGCCTCTTGTTGGGTGAATATTGGGAGCATTGGGGAACGATTTGAGTTGCTTGCCAACAATTTATCATCCTGCTAGATGTATTTGGGACTGTTGGACATTTGTATTAGACTTGTGGGTCGAATCTCACATTTGTTGGGTTCATGGCTCTTCTCTAGACGAGTTTTCCTTATGCAGGGTCAAATTGTATGTGTGGGGAGACAAATCTCACATCAAGGTTGAGTTATCATCATCGATTGGGTTTATTCTTTGATGTCGGGTGTAATACCCATTACCTGTAACTGATATCCCTGTTAGTGGGGCGAGTTTCCTGTTAAGAAGAGGACGTATTCCTGGAAGAACATGCTTGTGGGCCTGTAGGTGACAACCCGGGCATTTATGGTGGCCAAGAGGGGAATAATTCAACTTCTCAGCAATTCTACAGCATCCAAACTCTCTTATATCAGACCTATAACAACATCATTAATCAAGGTCGGATCTAAACAATTTGTAAGCTGACTGATGTGTATGTATTCCCTCTTGAAACTAGCAATAAAAGATCAAATTGTGATATTGTTTTGTTGATATATATTAGGATATTAAATTTGTTGTCATTACTTCTTTATTGTTGTATAAACTATTTGCATCCAAAATATTGACAAATGGTTCATGAGGAAAAATTAAGGGTGAAATAAAAAAAAGATTGCACGGATCTTTACATTTGCCAAGTAGGTGAAAGCAGGGTCTTGTTATTACCCTACCAGGGTTTGATTCCCCCATGTGACATGTTCGCCTCTTGTGGGTTGGTGCATCCCCACAAGGGGGTTGTTGCTAAGCGGAAGCCATCATGGTCGTTAAGTTGGGCTGACAGGTCACATGTCATAACAATACAAAACAATGTCCCACCTCTTCATAGGTGGCAAATGTTCATTTAAGTAGAAAGGAAGCATCTTTCCATTCCTTTCCTTTATTATCTCAGAACAATTATATGCATATTACAACCAAACTATCACTGCAAGCCATGCAATGGAACCTAGTGAAAGCACTCAAAGCCAAACTAGCAAATGTCTACATGTCTATCCCCATGACCAAACACATACTAAATGAACCCTTTATCCAACAAACAAGTGTCTAAAACACAAAATAAATAGGATTTAAAGGGACAACGTGATAACCACAATCATAATTCTATGGGCCAAAATCACAATAGTTTTTGGTAAACAAGCTTTGTGATCTATGCTCAAGGGAAGTTGCTCGGTAATATTTGTTGTAAATACACAGCCTTCGAGTGTACATAGTCAACAAATTCATCTACATGGAGCTTAAACGTTTGGGTTGCTTGGGACAATTGGAGTTTCAAGTTTTTCTTATGTACTTTTCTTGTATATATACATTTCTGTATATCAATGAAATAGAAGCACTTTCCCTCATTTTTATTGTGCAAAACTTCATGTTTGCAATTGGTAAGCATTGTTAAACATATATTTTTCTTGTTGTAGTAGTTCTTGTCTCTGCATTTGTTTTTTTAATGCATATGGAATTCAATGCAGTTGAGGCAAGCTTAGGAAATTTCAGGGGAATGTTCTTTCAAATTCTTCAAATAGAATCAGTTTATCTACTCCACAAAACTCAAAATTCAAAGATATTAAATTCTTACTTTTAAAGTGACTGGTACTTTATTCCACCTGGGAGATATTAAGGAGGAAGAAAGACTTGCAAATGTGAAGATATTAGTTGGACAGGTTGAATGTTGAATCCTACCAACCACAATCTTTCAACACTGAATTCCATGGGAAAAATCAACCTGACAACCATGTTGATTGAATGTTTATAGCGGCGGTTGGTTAATTTATTCAGGGATGATGGGATACCCCCCAACTTGAACTGACGGTATTGGTCATCTGTTGGTGATGTGGAAAGGCGTGGAATAATCATTATTTCACAATATCATGTCAAACACATGTCATAGTGACCAGTCATACCTGTAGGCTGTAAACCATGGACACGTACATGCAGCCATTGACCAGTGGTCGCCGGCAAGCAAAATTTGAGGTGGTGATTATGTTCAACTTATGAGTACCTTCCATTAATAGATACTTATTATTGACTACCACATATGAAAATGGTGGAGTAGCTCTGCCAGTTGGATATGGTGGAATCGGTGGGGCCATGGCCCATAGTCTTCTTCTTGTGTGTTTTAGCACAGTATTTCAGCACGATGTTTCAAGCTTCAGCACTAACATATCTGCATTCATTCTTATTAATTATGCATAGTCTTCTTCTTGCATGCAGCGTGTTTCAGCCAAGTGTTTCATCACGGTTTTTCAGCACCAACATATCTGCATATATGTACATCTCCATGGTCTACAGGTATGACTGTGTAATTACCCAAATTAGGACTAAGGAAACATCATCCTAGTTTACAAGTTAACTATGAATTAAGTTTTAACATAAGATAATGTTGAATGAATAATGAATTGTACCTGCTCTAGAATTGATGTTCTCATAATAAATGTAAACAATAGGGATGAATTAATACAAGAGAATGAGATGAAAATGGCATGGAAATGATAAGGAAAAAGGGGCAATTTTAGCACCCAATAATGTCTCATTGATTCATTTGAGTATATTAACATAGTCTTCTTCATGTGTGTTTCAACATGGTGTTTCAGCACTAGCATATTTGCGTTCATTAAACATTCTTATTAATTATGCATAGTCTTCTTCATGTGTGCATCGTGTTTCATCCAGGTGTTTCAGCACCAATATATTTGCATTCATTCTTATTAATTCTACATAATCTTCTTCATGCGTGGAGCGTGTTTCATCCTCATCCAAGTGTTTCAGCACCAACATATTTGTGTACATGTACATCTCTGTGGTTTACATGTATGACTGTGTAATTACCCAAGTTAGGATTCATGACTAAGGAAACATCATCTTGGTTTACATGTAAAATATGAATTAAGCTTTAACATAACACAATGTTGAATGAATAATGAATTGTACCTGCTTCAGGATTGATGTTCTCATAGGAAATGTAAACAATAGGGATGAATTAATACAAGAGAATGAGATGAAAATGGCATGGAAATGATAAGGAAAAAGGGGCAATTTTAGCACTCAACAATGTCTCACTTGAGTATATTAACATAGTCTTCTTCATGTGTGTTCCAGTGTGGTGTTAAAGCACCAACATATTTGCATTCATTGAACATTCTTATTAATTCTGCATAGTGTTCTTCATACGTGCAGTGTGTTTCAGCACGGTGTTTCGAGCTTTAGCACTAGCATATCTGCATTCATTCTTATTAATTCTGCAAAATCTTCTTCGTGCATGCAGCGTGTTTCAGCCAGGTGTTTCGACACGATTTTTCGGCATCATCATATCTGCATATATGTACATCTTCGTGGTTTATAGGTATGAATGTGTAATTATCCAAATTAGGACTAAGGAAACATCATCCTAGTTTACAAGTTAACTATGAATTAAGTTTTAACATAACACAATGTTGAATGAATAATGAATTGTACATGTTCTAGAATTGATGTTCTCATAGGAAATGTAAGCAATAGGGATGAATTAATACAAGAGAATGAGATGAAAATCGCATGGAAATGATAAGGAAAAAGGGGTAATTTTAGCACCCAACAATGTCTCACTGTGTCACTTAAGTATATTAACATAGTCTTATTCGTGTGTGTTTCAGAACCAACTATTTGCATTGATTGAACATTCTTATTAATTATGCATATTCTTCTTCATGCGTGCAACATGTTTCAGTCATGTGTTTCAGCATGGTGTTTCAACACCATAATATTTGCATTCATTCTTATTAATTCTACTTAGTCTTCTTCGTGCATGGAGCGTGTTTCATCCTGAGCCAAGTGTTTCAGCAACACCATATTTGCATATAGGTACATCTCTATGGTTTACAGGTATGACTGTGTAATTACCCAAATTAGGAGTCAGGACTAAGGAAATATCATCTTAGTTTACAAGTAAAGTATGAATTAAGCTTTAACATAACACAATGTTGAATGAATAATGAATTGTACCTGCTCTAGGATTGTTGTTCTCATAGGAAATGTAAACAGTAGGGATGAATTAATACAAGAGAATGAGATGAAAATGACATGGAAATGATAAGAAAAAAGGGGCAATTTTAGCACCCAACAATGTCTCACTTGAGTATATTAACATAGTCTTCTTCGTGTGTGTTTCAGCACATTGTTTTAGCATGGTGTTTCAGCACCAACATATCTGCATTCATTGAGCATTCTTATTAATTCTGCATAGTGTTCTTCATGTGTGCAATGTGTTTCAGCCAGGTGTTTCAGCACAGTGTTTCAGCGGGATGTTTCAGGCTTTAGCACCAACATATCTAAATTCATTCTTATTAATTCTACATAGTCTTCTTCGTGCATGCAACATCTTTCAATCAGGTGTTTCAACATGGTTTTTCAGCGCCAACATATCTACATATATGTACATCTTCGTGGTTTATAGGTATGACTGTGCAATTACCCAAAATAGGACTAAGGAAACATCATCCCAGTTTACAATTTAACTATGAATTAAGTTTTAACGTAACACAATGTTGAATGAATAATGAATTATACCTTCTCTAGAATTGATGTTCTCAATTAATTAATACAAGAAAATGAGATGAAAATGGCATGGAAATGATAAGGAGCAAGAGGCAATTTTAGCACCCAACAATGTTTCACCAAGTCATTTGAGTATATTAACATAGTCTTCTTCATGTGTGTTTCAACACCAGCAAATCTGCATTCATTGAACATTCTTATTAATTCTACATAGTCTTCTTCATGTGTGCAAGGTGTTTCAACACTGTGTTTTAGCACTGGCATATCTACATTCATTCTTATTAATTATGCACAGTCTTCTCCGTGCATGCAGTGTGTTTCAGTTAGGTGTTTCAACATGGTTTTTCAAAACCATCATAACTGCATATATGTACATCTATGTGGTTTACAGGTATGACTGTGTAATTACGCAAATTAGGACTAAGGAAACATCATCCTAGTTTACAAGTTAACTATGATTTAAGTTTTAATGTAACACAATGTTGAATGTATAACGAATTGTACCTTCTCTAGAATTGATGTTCTCCTAGGAAATGTAAACAATAGGGATGAATTAATACAAGAGAATGAAATGAAAATGGCATGGAAATGATAAGAAAAAAGGCACAACTTTAGCACCCAACAATGTCTCACTGAGTCACTTCAATATATTAACATAGTCTTCTTCGTGCGTGTTTCAACACGATGTTTCAGCATGGCGTTTAATCACCAGCATATCTGCATTCATTGAACATTCTTATTAATTCTGCATAGTCTTCTTCATGCGTGAAACATGTTTTATCCAGGTGTTTCAGCACCAGTATATCTGCATTCATTCTTATTAATTCTACATAGTCTTCTTCATGAGTGGAGCGCGTTTAATCCTCAGCCAAGTGTTTCAGCACCAACATATTTGCATATATGTACATCTCTGTGGTTTACAGGTATGACTGTGTAATTACCCAAATTAGGAGTCAGGACTAAGGAAACATCATCCTAGTTTACAAGTAAAGTATGAATTAAGCTTTAACATAACATTGTTGAATGAATAATGAGTTGTACCTGCTCCAGGATTGATGTTCTTATAGGAAATGTAAACAATAGGGATGAATTAATACAAGAGAATGAGATGAAAATAACATGGAAATGATAAGGAAAAAGGGGAAATTTTAGCACCCAACAATGTCTCACTTGTGTATATTAACATAGTCTTCTTCGTGCATGTTTCAACATGGTGTTTTAGCACCAACATATCTGCATCCATTGAACATTCTTATTAATTTTGCACAGTGTTCTTTCATGCATGTAGTGTGTTTCAGCCAGGTGTTTCAGCATGGTGTTTCAGTACCATATTTTCTTGGAATACTCCCAAGATCGAACATTGATTCAAATTTATCTAAATTAATAAACTTTTAAAAGATTCACCGATACTTTTAAAAGGTTTTATAATTATGTGAAAATTCGCCACAATTTCACAAGATTTTATAATTTCATGAAAGATTCGCCCAAATTTTACAAGATTATATAATTTGGTGAAAGATTCGCCAAAAAATTATATGTGCATATTATGTTATTGATAAAATAGCCTTCACACTCTCCCATGTGTCATGGGTATTCACCCATTTATTATACATATAAATTTAGGGGGGTTCTTAAACTTTTTCGTGAGTTTAAGTTGCCATGTTTTCTTATTATAAGTGTGTTTTGATCAATATATAGAAGAAGTGTTTTGCCAACCTTAATTAATAATTAGTTTAGGAAGTGCAAATATGTTATAAGTGAGATTTAAATATGGATGAAGAGTATACTAACTTCTCCTTTTTATTACAATCCAATTGATACTTAAAGTTGAAGGATACGGGGTGGGTTTTTATCCACTTATGTGTGCATGGGTCATAAGATCATTTAATATAATCTCTCTAGGTGCAACCATATGTTCAATCACTACCTCAAGGTGACCCCATGTCTTCCCCTTTGATATTTTAATCGGAGGACATGGGGGTGGGCTTTGATCCACTTATGGGTGCACGAGTAATGAGATCATTTAGCATAATCTCTTTGAATGTAACCACACATTCGACCACTATATCAAGGTGTCCCTATGGCTCAAAAAAAAAAAAACCTCGTGGCAATTGAACCTTGCCCACTAGTGAAAAACGACTCACTCCTCACCAATTGATCCAACTCCTTTAGGCCTTTTATTTGAAGGACATGGGGGTGAGATTTTATCGACTTTAAATTTGAAAGACATGGGGGTGGGCTTTGATCCACTTATGTGTGTAGGGGTCACTAGATCATTTAATACAATCTCTTTGGATGTAATCACATAATCGAACACTATCTCAAGGTAACCCCATGGCTCTAGGAAAATCCCTCATGTGAATTAAACCTTGCCCACTAATGAAAAACTCCTCACTCCTCGCTAATGGATCCAACCAGTTTCAGATTTTAACTTGAAGGACATGGGGGTGGGATTTGATCCATTTATGTGTGCATGGATATGTTAGGGACCTAATCTCCCTAACCCCTCAAGTAGGTAGAATAATATTTTTTCTATGTAATAAAGGTCGACATTAGTAAATAAGGCCTATGTAATAATGTGAACACATCTAATGTAAGAAGACTCAATAGAAGCTTCCACTTCTAGAAAGGTCTTCCTCTAAAATGTTCTCTAGAAGATAGAAATAGTATAAACAGGAGTTGAAGGCATGGGAAAGTTTTGTCTAGAGAATTATTTGTAATTGAGTTCTGCTCTGTTGGAGGTTTCCCCCTTGAAGAGGCAAGTGAACTTGGATTTCTATCAATAAAGGTATCATTTTTGGTGTTATTGTTCTCTATATTTTGTTTTTTTCTGCTGGTATTCATCATAATAATTATGTTTCTGCTCTACACAATACATCTGGTGCCTTACAAGTGGTATCAAAGCACTTTCCTCTGCAAAAAATTTAGACAACTTTTTTCAGGCTAGAGACATGTATTGTTGGCGTCTTTAAAGCACAGAGATATGTTGTTTGGTGGGTAAAACTATCGTTGCAGAGGACTACTAGCAGGAAATACAGACATTTTCACAAGTTACTCGAAACACATTGTTTCACCTTATTGGAAGCCTTTGTAACCTGTGTCGGTACCCCTTTGAGTAATATCGCATTAGAAAATACTTGTACATGGTAATTCACTCCCATGCACCGTAGGGTATATAGGGAGTCCCATAGGCCTCCTAAAACAAACTACATATTAGTTTATCAACCACTTGACTGCTATAGTGTCACTGCGAACAACACTTGGGAAGATCACTCTCCTTTACTTGGGTAATTGGGTAGTACAATAAGGGTATGATTGAGCCTCCTTAGTTGGTGCCTTGAGATACTGGATCGAGTATTATTGTTCGGCCCTACACACATATCAAAGAGTTATAACACAAGGCAAACCCTTGTTCGTAGAAACCCTCAAAATCCTAACCCTTGTTGTTGGAATAAAAGAGAACAAAAACCGAGGGGAACTTTTGTAGGGAAACCCTACCTCCTACATCCAAGTTGCAAAATTTCTACACAATTTTCCCGATTAACAATTTGGGCATTCAATCACTACAGTATTCTTTAGGCAGGAGTATACTTAAAAAGGAGTAAGAAAATGAGTATAGTGGTCTTGTCGACAGTCTTATTTAGGACCTATCCCACTAGATTCCCCTCTTCATACTGATCGCAATGGTACCCATCACTCATAAGCCTTATGTTTCTCGTGGACCCACCCTCCCTCCTTGACACCCTTATCAACGACCTATTCCATTGACTTCCTCTCTTCACACTAATTGCAATGGTGCCCCTCACTCAATAACCCTTTTCTATGCAGAGCCATATGCCCACTTCTTGCATGTTTAATTCCCAAATGGCCCTCACATGCAACCAATAAATCCTTGCCTTGCAAACCGACAATACCTAGAGCAAGATTTACATACAGAACATGAATTCCAACATTGCTTCCATCAATTCCAAAGTTGAATACATCACTAGCCGATTTAACTCCCTCACTGGCTGATTTGACTCCCTCATAGACACCCTCAACAAATGGATGAGCCAATCCCAAGGCCCTAATTCCTATAACCAACCTTCACACCTAGAAGGAACTGACTCCTCCCATACCATGGCCTTTCATTCCACCCCCCTTCATCGTGACCTTTGTCTTCCCAAAGTTGATGTGAATAAATTTGATGGATCATACCCCACAATGTAACGTACCCAGCCTCCTAGCTGAGTCTTGTTACCACATTGTAACGTCTCCACTACTGCAAACTTGCTAAATAAGTCTTTGATATCGATCTATAACGTCCCTTGTTACAACCACTTAATTAAATTCGTTGATCCCACTTTGTAACATCACCAACTTATTGTTGGGAAATGCCACTCCAAAAATCTAGTGCGCAGATTCTACACTATAACGTTAATATGCGCAGAAACACATGACATAACGCACACGGTCCCAAATTGGGCCATGCCACACAAATTTTCCTCTTCCTACACTAGTTATAACAACAGAATTAACACAGACAATACAACTGCATGCACAATCATTAAGAGCACACAAGTATTATTGCGTGTGTAACCACTATGAACACATGGTTACTACTGCACGCAAAACCATTATGGCGCCACATGCAAATTATCTTATCCTTGTGCATGCAGACTACTTCCCTACGCGCACAACAATTCCAACCTCTTGTGTGCACTGATTATTTCCCTGCACGCAAGGCAATTCTAGCCTCGCCTCGAAAACACATGACCATTATTACAAAGTTAACTAACAAGAATACTTAATAATTGTGACACTCTGCACGTGCGACAATAAATATTGAATAACAACTTCACGCTTACATGTGCGAACAACATTATACATAATAACAACAATTAATTATATGCAACATCATACAAGAAATAAACCCATATCATACATAAATAATTAAGCACACAACAATTTAGACAAGCACATAAAGGACACTTATCTTTTATAAAGACTCGCCAACTGCACGCAGAGCTCAGATGTTCCTCCCAACCATAGACTATGTTGCTCATAAACTTTCAGCAACAGGTCACCCCCGAGTTGGGGCTTAAACTCCACCAAGGAAAAAGGATTCCCAATTCTAGGCTAAGGTCCGATAATCAACAAAATTTCTCAGTCCAAGGTTCCCAATTGTTGCAACTAGCCTACAGTCTCTCATCCCCCACATGCATTTCCCACCCCAGGAAGTGTGCCTCTTCTCTACTCCATAGTCCCTTGGTTTCCCCACTTCCCTTCCAGGACTTCGACAACATGCCAGACATGAAGTTTCAGATCCCCGTAACTAATGCCCAACGCACTTGGGAACAATTTCTAGCAACTATCTCACCTGGAGAGAATACTCATAGGCCTGACAACCCGCTTCTTCGACAAAAAATCTCTCACATGGAGAGAATTCTCACGGGCTTGACAACCCACCACTTCGACAACAAAGACTCTGGTTACTAGATGGAAACACCTTTCCAAGCTTTTCTCTGCAGGTAAGGTAATGGTCATTCCTGTTAATGTTTATGCCATTATTATAGTTCTTTGCATTTCATAAAGATAAGAGCATAATAAGAACAAGATCACTGAGAAATACACATCCACAAGAGACACAACATATATCCTGGGAAACCCTCTAGGGGAAGAAAACCCAGCAAAAACTTCCTTATCATAAATAGCTTATACAATGTTCAAGAGATAACTCAACCAATACAGAAAAGTCCTCCTCAAGAGATGCGCCACCCTTCTCCTCCTCTCACCAACTTGAAATTGCAGCTTGCCTCATAAGAGAATGAGCAAGTGAAGTGTGTGTTAGAAGTGAGGCGCTAGCCTCTTATTTATATTAATCTGGCACGTGTGAAGAGTCACCATCTGGCAGGGCCGACCTCTCACCCTGGGTGGGTAAATCCACCTTTAATTAATTCTAGCCCTTTCATTATCACTGTTGGGGCCGACTTCTTATTCTGCACTTTGTAATTGTCCGATGACCAATCCGCAAAAGGGGATTTGGTCCTTATACAATTACCGACATGATTAATCCTCAATGGGGA